>PVIW01009879.1:5313-48599 GCA_004026585.1 Noctilio leporinus
AAAAAAAAAAAAAAAAAAAAAAAAAAAAAAAAAAAAAAAAAAAAAAAAAAAAAAAAAAAAAAAAAAAAAAAAAAAAAAAAAAAAAAAAAAAAAAAAAAAAAAAAAAAAAAAAAAAAAAAAAAAAAAAAAAAAAAAAAAAAAAAAAAAAAAAAAAAAAAAAAAAAAAAAAAAAAAAAAAAAAAAAAAAAAAACAAGCAAAATGGCAAAAGGTATTTACCACAAATGGCAAAAGGTTGATGTTTTAAATAAGTAAAAATGATTTGATAAGAAAAACACACGCTCTAATAGAAAAGTAAGCAAAGTTCATGAACTGAATAACAGAAACAACATAAATAGTTAATACATTTTTAAAAATTTTACTAGTAATAAAAGAAATGTGAATTAGACAGACTGGCCTACTTATATTATCAAATCAGCAACAGTTTTAGTGATAACTTTAAATGACAAATAATATATAAGTACAGGTACTCATACTCAGTTTGTATGAATATGGAACTGGTAACAACTTTGTTAAAAACTGTTTGACATGAAGAGACTAAAAACAGGTTTTTGAATTGTAAACATTTTGTTGTTTATGCTACTATAGTTGTCCCCACTTTTCTCCCCTTTGACCACCTAAAAGTAGTCTTGCTGATGATTCAATAATTCCAATTCTAAAAATTTGCCATAAGAAAATAGTCAGAATTGTAGGCAAGAGTGTTCACTATAGCATTTCTCATTATAATAGCTCCAAACAATGAGATATAATGCATCCATTAATAAATACTCTACTGTTAAGTGAACAAAGCAGGATCTATAATGCTAAGAAGGACACGTTAAGTAGTTATCTCTGGACAATAACAATTTTCTTGTTTGTACTGTTATTATATTTTCCATAAAGAAAGTAATTCAAAGATTTTTCAAGTACCAGAAATTTGTAAAATGATATATGGCTACTGTCACTCAGTTTAACTACTAAAAAAATATTGATGAGAAGATCATTAAAGAATAAAGAGTATGGCTGTGGCTGGTGTGGCTCAGTTGATTGGGAACCAGTCTGTGAACAAAGGGTCACCAGTTCCATTTCCAGTCATACCCAGGTAGCAAGCCAGGTATCCAGCCAGGTCGCCAGCTGGAGGCAGGTGAAAGGCAACCATACATTGATGTTTCTCTCCCTTTCTTCCTCCCTCCCCACCCCTCTAAAAATAATGAATAAAATATTTAAAAACAATAAAATAAATGTTTTGATCTAAAAATAAAAATAATTTCTACCTCCAAATTAAAAAAAAAGAATAAAGAATAGTTATATACACAGCGATGAGACTGTCCATTTGTCCCTCTGGAGGTGTGTCACAAAGAAAAAAATGTATTTCCTACATTAGAAAAATCTTTTATTTGTAGATGGTGATTAAGATGATAAATCCCCTGGAAGAGACTCCAGTTGATTTTCTACTTTCCGTTTTCCTAAGAAATCAATGAGGCAAGTGGAGAGTACTATTATTATCTATCCTCTGGAGAACTTGTACATAGATCCACAGAGGGTGCCAGAATATATTCACTTTTTGAAGGAATACTAGCATAATGCACTGCAGTAGAAAGTAAAGAGCACCTTGTGTCCAAAGTCAAATGCTGTTTAGGACACTGACCAGTTCTGTTACTATGAGTGATAGATAAGTCACCTAACTGGGTGCCTCTTTTATAAAATTGGGTTGGGGAAGTGGGAATTTGTAGTTTCCTGACAGGGTTAAAATGTTATTTTACCTTGGTGGTGGTGGGGTAGGGGGGGGGATTGGTATTTTGTGTTTGTTTATGTATACATGTAAAGCTAATACCCCTACCTTAAGAATTAGCATAATAGGGGAGGTAGGCAGAGTAGCAGAGAGCAATGGAAGGGAAATGGGACAACTATAATAGAACAACAATTTTTTTAAAAAGCATTAGCACAATAAACTATGTTCTTGAAGGATCATTAGATTATCTTTGTCAGCAAATTCCAGTGGTTTAACCTTTCTCCACCATGTCTGAAAATTAGTGCTAGAGAATGAACCAAGGCAGTGTCACTACTGAAATTACCCTCTTGTTTTCAGGCACTGCAATACAAAGCAGGTTACTCAATGCAACTGGCCAAAATTTAGCAGTGTAAGAGTTTCATTATTTAGCAATATATAGATTTCTTTTAAATATAGAAAAAGAGAAAAGAACAAGCTTTTCAGCAAATCTCTGAATGAAACACACTACAGACAGTGGTCAGCCCTTCTAAAAAATACCTTTCTCAGGGTGCCAGAGATAAGAAAACAAGTTCAAGGTACCTCATATTATTTAGTTTAGCCAGAAGATCTGTAAAAAGAAACCAGACCCCCAACCCAATACCCTTGATGTGCAATATTTTCTCTGTCCCTTAACCTACTTTATTCTGTGTAACTCAGATAAAATATAACTCAATTTTCTATTTTCATTAAGCCTCTTTCAAAAATATGTGGGTAACTGTAATGCATCAATTGACAAAGGATTAACTTCCAAAATATATTAAGATATCCCAAAATAAAAAGAAGTCAAAAGAACCCAGTAAACTTTATCTAAGAATATAGAAAGTCACAGAAACAGTAAGCCTTAATGACTAAAATTTAAAAGATGTTCAGCTTTACTATAATTAGAGAAATGCAAACTAAAACCACAATTTCATGCCCATAAAGACTGATAAAAATACTAGATTGAATATCAAGTGTTGGCGAAGACTTGGGACAATGGGAATATAATTAATATAACCACACTGAAAAATGACTTGGCACTGTCTGGTAAATGTAAAGATATTCATACCCCAAACCATGCAATGCTTCAGCAAGACTTTTGTTTAACAATTTCAAATACACAGAAAAGTTGCAATTAACAGTGCACTTCACCCAGAATTACTAATTGCTGACACTTTGTATTGTTCTATTTCTATAATTATAAAAAGATGCTTTTTTCTGAACCATTTGAGAACAAATTGCAGACATCATACCCTTTACCCCCAAATATTAGGCAGAGATTTCCTTTGGACATGTAGCTTCGCTTATTTAACTGTAATATACGTACCTATTAAAATCAGGAAAATGTCAGAAATTAACATTACTGCAATACTATATAAGTAGTATCTGATCTAGAGACCTTATTCAAATTTTGACTATTGTCCCACTAATATCCCTCATGAGATTTTTTTTTCCCCTGTGGTCCATACATTACGTTTACAGGTCAAGTCTCTTTAGTCTCCTTGAATATGAAAAGGTTCCTCAGGCTTTTGTTTTTCAAAGGTATTAACATTTTTATATATTATAAACCATTTAATTTGTAAATAGAATGTCTCTTAATTTGGATAATCTAATGTTTCTTCATAATTAGATGCAGGTCGTATACATTTTTGGCAGAAATACTATTTAAGTCACATTACATCCTTCCCGGTGCATCACATCAGTTACAGTTAGTCCCATATTTGATCACTTGGCTTAAGGTAGCTAGTGGTTACTAGGTTTCACTATTGTAAAGTTATTGTTTTTCTCTTTTTGATTAATAAGTAGTTACTTGTTATCTATAACTATCTATACATAAAAGAAAGATACTTTGAGACTACAGAATTATCCTATTCCTCAAACTTCGACCCAGTAGTATTAGCATTATTGATGATTCTTACATGAATAAATTGAGACTACGTGTCTTTTAAAATAGTATTACCTCTGTTCTTACCTTGCACATTTTTTATTTGACATTCCAACTTAACAAAGACCTTTTCCCTTATACTATAGAGCAATTCTTACAAAATTGTGCACTAGTAGGTAAACATAAGAAAATTCTGCTACATTGTTTGCAATAGCAAAATGGTAAAATCAAGCTAAAAATCCAATAGATGGACATACAGTAATTGCACAGATATCAAATCATTATGTTGTATGCTGAAACTAATACGTCAAATATATCTCAAATAAATAAATGGCAACTCATAAAAATGAATAAATACAATGCATACAACACCGGAGTTAAAAGAAATCAACTAGACATTTACCAGTTAATTTGTTTTCTTCATAGTATAAGAGAAAGCTTATTTAGAAAGTTACAAAGGTAGTAGAAGTGAGCCAACTGGGCTGCATAGGCTCAGGAAACAAGTTACAAAAGTGAAAAAAGGGCTCTTGGAGCTTTGCGGGGAGAAAAGCAAAGACAACACACCTGAGAGGGAGAAGAAAGGAGGGGAAAGGCACAGGCATGAGAGTGTAAGCCATATTTACCAAGTTAGATAAAAGGTAATGAGAACACTCAACTCAGAATAATATGTGAATGGTGGTATTTTTATAGTTTTAATAACACAAAACAATAAAAATGATGTATTGTTTAAGGATACACTCATGTGTAAGGGGAGTATGAAAACATGCATAAAAATAATAAATATCAAAATATTTAGTAGTAGTTTCAGGAGTTGGCAGGGTAATGGAATCAGGGAGGGATACACAAGAGAATTTGACTACTTATTAAACTAAGTGGTAGGTACACATGTGCTATAATAAAAAAAAAAGTTATATGAAACTGACAATTGTTCTAAGATGAAGATCTCTACTGTAAAACAAAACAGGAGGTACCAGCTTAAAAGCTCTTTAATAAGGCACATAAAAGTCTGAAAATTATAAAATTAAATGTCAAGAGAAGCACTACTGAATATATAATGTTACTTACTTCCTGAAAATATATTGGCTATCGAGGGTCAGAATGACTGATTTAGTTAACACTAAGTATAAATTTCTGATAGGAAAAATTAATTCAATCAATGTATTGAAGACACATGTACAGAGAAAATAATTCTTTTGGCACCCAGCTAGAAATAGACCAACAGTCCTCAAAGTATACATATAAATAAATATATCAAATTTAACTAGCACATACACAATTTTGATAAGTTTTTTACTGTCATTAGGAACCCAATTATTATTAATAAACTAACCCTCATTCCTCAGAGCAACTCACAATTCTTAGATTAGTAAAACCCTGAGTTTAGGAACTATTTCCTTGTTTCACAAGTCAGCTTTACAAAGTAAAGCAATAAACATTTGAACTTTGTCCTTACACCAATGCTTTGGCTAGTATGCCAAAGTTCCATTCCTGTATAAAAATAAAATTAGAACAACTCCCTCTATCTAATACAAGAGGTTAAGTGCACAAGTTGCCCTGTGCCCCTGTACCTTTAATCAGTCACTGACAGATAAATAATACCAGCTATAAAAGGCCCGTGTTAGGAGAAATGGAGGCTGAAGTTAAAACCATTTCAAATATAATTACCTCTAAATTAGCTGAGTGACTTCTTAGAATAACTGACCATTTATAAATTATACTAGCTTTTCAATTCTCCAGTTGTACAGCATGCTTTTGAGGTTAGCAATTAGGGAAAATCAGACCAAAAGTGGATATAATAGGCTTATATACAGAAGTTGACCTTAATTTACCATGGGTTATTCCAAAAGTCAGAAGCTGAGCTCACAACACACTCTCTCATGGAAATCTGTTAGCCTATTTGAACTACGTAGAATCCTACCCACTCATAAACCTAACTAACTCCAAAACATAGATGATTATATAGTAGCAGTACCATGAACTAGAAATCTTACTCAGCACCATATCTATGAAGAATTTTTTAATTAAATATAATTTGGAATTAACAAAAATATATTGCCTTATCCTGTAGGGACTTATAGAGGGCATTAAGGAAACTTTCTGGGGTAAAGGATTCTCCTTTACAAAAAAAAAAAAAGCAAGCCCTGGCTGGTAGCACAGTGGATAAGGCCCCGGCCTGCAAACCCAAAGGTTGCTGGTTCCACTCCCCAGCCAAGGTGCATAACCAGGTTGTAAGCCAGATTTCCAGCCAGGTCTGTGGCTGGAGGCAGGTGAAACGCAACCATACACTGATTCTTCTCTCCCTCTCTGCCTCTCTCCCATCCCCTCTCTCTGGAAATAATAAATAAAATCTTTTAAAAAATAAAAGTAAATAAATAAAAAATTTAAAAGTTCACATACTTTATATCTCCCAGACAACTATTAAGCAATTGGTCAGGAAACAGTGCACCTGTCTCAGAACCTACTATTGGTAGTGAGGTCTTTTCTCTTCTGAGGGGCTGTGGTCCTTGGCAAGGAAACCAGCTTACATTCTTCCCTCCTAGACCCCAATTTCCTTTCTAGTTCATAACGGTGATTGGCCAGGAAAGAAGAGGTAGGTAAAGTTGAATCCTGCAATGAGTAAATCACTGAAATAGGATTCACAGATAGGGCCTGCTTCAATTTTTTTTTAACTGTAATAATAGCACTTAACATGAGACCTACACTATTAACAAAATTTTTAGTGTATAATAAAGTACTGTTAACTGTGGGCAATATTGTATGATGACAGGTCTCAAGTAAAACTTTTGAAAGGTTGAAGTATAATATACGTAGGCTACAGTGTAAAATTATAAACGTACAACTGGATGAATTTCCCAAAGTACTTATGTACCTCTCACCTAAACCAAGAAACAGAACATACCAGTACCCCTGAAAGTTTCTCTAATGCCCCCACTAAGTCACTGCAAGATGACTTTATGGAGTTAGTTGGGGTTGTAAGGGGGATGTAAGGAAGCCCCCCTTAACGGCCTTGGCTCTTGGGCAGCAGCCAGCTTGAGTAATACAGCCTTGGCTCTTGGGAGGCAGCCAGCTTGAGTGATAAGAAATGCACCGAAAAACTAGGTCTAACTGCATTTGCTTCTGTACACCCGCTTGTGTCACGTAGGCTAGGGAGTAAAGCTTCAGCTATAAAAGTTGCTGCTTGCCTCAGCTCCGAGCCCAGAATTTGGAGAGCTTCTCCCCTGGGACCGCGCGTGAATAAAGGATCATACTCCTGCACCTCCCCGGTGTCTGGTCAATTTCCTTCTGAATTCTGATAGAACATTTGGTTCCCTGACTGGAAACCGACCTTACACAATACGGCCGGCAGGGGAGGGCACCGCGGTTCCTGGCGAGCGGTGACCCAAAAGAGGTGGGGGAGCGTACGCCCTAAGATTTCTTAGGCCCCGCCGACCGGGGCATCGAACACTGGACCGCGGGTGACCGCTCCTCAGGTACAGGGAGGTCGGACTACGAACCAGTCAGAAGGCGCCAAATTGGTAAGTGCCACGGGGACCAGACCCTCTCCGTCTGAGAAAACTCGGAGCTGGTCAGAACAATCAGCAGCGGACCCTGAAAGGGGAGGGATTGTAAATAACTTCGGAACGAGTGATTGAATAAGAGTGCATGTGTATGTTGTCCCACGGGCCCTTGGCCCACCGGGCATGAGTGTGCCCTAACCTGCGGTTCCTGTGTCAGATCATAGGGCATAATGGTTGGCTGTCTAACCCGAACTCTGATCAGGCAACCTTAGCCAAGATCAACTTTGCCTCATGAGAGGGCAGGCCAGGCAGGCAAGCGACTGAACCCCTTCCCTTTGTTTGTCTGCACCGTGAGGGAGGAAAATGGGTGGGGGATCGTTCACCATCCTAGATTGTATGCTCCAGAACTTTGACCGCTTTGAGGGGCAAGATTCAAATTGCAGACTCTTTGTTCCTCAGAGTGGCCTACTTTCGGGGTTGGCTGGCCCCCCGAGGGAACATTGAATCTTTCCACAGTCAGGACTGTCCACCAGATAGTCACAGGAAAGCCAGGCCACCCTGACCAGTACCCCTACATAGACAGATGGCAGGAACTAGCTCAGGACATGCCTAGGTGGTTGTGCTGGTGTGTTGGGAAGAAGAGCCCCACACGCGCCCGCGCGACCAGTGTAGTTAAGGGACTCCGGACCGGCTGCCCGGAGCCATCATCTCAGCCCTCTAGGGTCCTGGTTTTCCAGCCCTGAGCCCCCATACTCCAAGAGAGCCCAGAAGAGGACGAAGTCATTATGCTCTATCTGCCCCCGTACCAGAACCCACCAGAGTCCCGGCCATCGGTGCCTTCGTCAGACTTCCTCCGCCACCATCAGCCTCGCCAGCCACAAGCCCAGGCGACCAGCCGGTCGAACCAGAAGGTCACCGAGAGCCGTCCCCAGTCGCGCCCTGGCTACGCCATCAGCAGACCTACCAGATGCCCCTGCGAGAGGTTCAGACTGCCCCCAGAGTAGGGAATGATGGTTCCGTCCAGTCGGGGCCCATAGTCTTTTACTACCAGCCTTTCAGTACCACTGACCTCCTCAACTGGAAGCACCACACCCCACCGTTTTCAGAGAAACCACAGGCCATGATCGAGCTAGTTGAGTCTACCATCCAGACCCATCGGCCAACGTGGTTTGACTGCCGCCAGCTCCTGTTTACCCTCTTCAACACCGAGGAACGTCGGAAAATCATCCAGGAAACCCGGTGACTTCTTAGAAAGAGTCATGGAGGCTTACAGGGTGTACACCCCGTTCGATCCGGAAAGCCCAGAAAACCAAAACATGGTGGCGATGACTTTTGTGTCACAGTCCGCTCTGGACATCAAGAAGAAACTCCGGACACTAGACAGGTTCGCGGGGATGTCCCTAAACCAGCTGATGGCAGTTGCCAATAAAGTTTTCGAGAACCGGGATGAGGCAGCTGCTGCCATGCGCCTAGAAGAACAGAAAACCCAGGTCGCCCTCCTAGCAGCCGCCCTGGCCGGACCAGCAACAAGGGGACCAGTGGGACCAGGTTGGGGAAAGCCAAAGGGGCACCCCAAGTGTGAGAAGGATCAATGTGCCTATTGCAAAGAAAAGGGCCGAGCTACATGCCCTGATCCGGGCCCTCGAACTCAGCCGGGGGAAACGAGTCAATATATACACTAACTCCAGGTATGCCTTTTCCACTCTCCATTATCACAGAGCCATTTACAAGGAAGGGGGGCTCCTTACGGCAGAAAGGAAAGAGATCAAGAATAAGGCTGAGATCCTCAAGCTCCTAGAGGCAGTATGGGCCCCCCAGGCAGTAGCAGTAATACACTGCAATGGACACCAGAAAGGACATTCTGTGGAGGCAGAGGGCAATTGGCTAGCAGATCAAGCCGCTTGAGAGGCGGCCCGGGGAGTGCCCCCCGTGCCACCAGTCCTAGGAGCGCTACTAGATATAACTGACCTCAAGCACAGCTACCACCCGGAGGAGGACAGGTGGGCGGAGAGCCTAGGTGCTGCTCAGACACCCGGGGGCCTCTGGCAACTAGCTGACGGCAGGATCTTCATTCCCCAGAACCGAGCCAAGGGGGTAGTGCAAAGCTGCCACGACCTTACCCACTTAGGGCAAACTAAGATGAAGCAGATACTAGGCAGGCACTACTGTTTTGCCCAGATGGACGCGCTGTGCTCGAGCATAGCCGGAAGGTGCACCACCTGTGTCCAGCATAACGCCAAGACCCAGCGGAGTGTTCCCACCAGGGACCAATATACAGGGACCCTACCCTTTGAGGACTTACAAATAGACTTCACAGAACTGAAGCCGGCGTGAGGCTATAAATACTTACTAGTCATGGTTTGCACTTCCTCAGGATGGGTCGAGGGCTTCCCCACACGAACGGAGAAGGCAAGAGAGGTGGCGAAGGCTTTACTAAAGGAAATCATCCCGTGTCACAGACTCCCAGTCAGCCTAAACAGTGATAACGGGCCCAGCTTTCACTGCAAATGTAGTCCAGGAACTGACTCAGGCTCTAGGGATCAAGTAGAAGCTACATACTGCCTACCAGCCCCTGAGTTCAGGAAAGGTAGATAGAATGAATAGAACCTTAAAAGAAACCTTAGGGAAACTCAGCCAGGAGACGGGAACGCTCTGGACTGACCTCCTGCCACTCACCCTCTTCAGAGTTCGGAATACCCCCAACGCAGCAGGATACACTCCATATGAGTTAGTGCTCACTCCTCTAACCCATATCTCAGGGCCGGTAGACCTATCCATCCTAGGAGAAGCCAGACAAACCACCTTGGACTCGAACTAGCTCACACAAGGGGTGCCAGTCCACTCCTTTAGGCCAGGACAGTACGTGTGGATCAAGGACTGGAAAAAGGAGCTTCTCGCACCCCAATGGGTAGGTCCATACCTAGTATTACTAACTACCCCCACTGCTTTAAAGGTTGCAGGCCAGACCCCATGGATCCACCACACCAGAGCCAAGGCGGCCACGGATCCTGAGGAGGACACCCCAACCCGAGACCACTCCAGGAGAGGCCCTGTCATCAAGCTACAGAAGACCCGCCAAGGAATGGACGCTGAGGCGGGCGAAAGCGCCCTCTAAGGGTCCACAGAGGGGAATGTAAGGGGGATGTAAGGAAGCCCCCCTTAACGGCCTTGGCTCTTGGGCAGCAGCCAGCTTGAGTGATACAGCCTTGGCTCTTGGGAGGTAGCCAGCTTGAGTGATAAGAAATACGCCAAAAAACTAGGTCTAACTTTGCATTTGCTTCTGTACACCTGCTTGTGCCACGTAGGCTAGGGAGTAAAGCTTCAGCTATAAAAGTTGCTGCTTGCCGCGGCTCGGGGCCCAGAATTTGGAGAGCTTCTCCTTTGGGACTGCGCGTGAATAAAGGATCATACTCCTGCACCTCCCCGGTGTCTGGTTGATTTCCTTCTGAATTCTGATAGAACAGGCTGGGGAGTGGCACAGACCAGTGCTGCTGATATTAAACAAGAAATATTCAATGCCAAACTCAGAAGAGTCAAAACCCATGTTTAAGCAACCATTTAGATGTAGTTAAAGATCAAAGGGTCTTTATGCAATTCTAACAAGATAGGGCCACTAACAGATCCCTAAAACATAACACCAATGTCTGTCCTCATCCTTCTCCAGTTCATTAACACCACACATACTAATACGTCAACTACACAGTCATCTACACAGGTTTATGATCCATTTTTTGCCACCTTTTTACCACAATAATTTAGCTGTAATACTGCAAGGTTAAGCTCTAGATATACCTTGTTCAAAAACTTTGCTGGGCTATATTACTCAAGTTACAATATCCAGCACACAAATTAGTGACTGAGCCCTGACTGGTGTGGCTCAGTGGATTGAGTGCCCACCTGCAAACCAAAGGGTCTCCAATTCAATTCCCAGTCAGGGCACATGCCTGGGTTGCAGACCAAGTCCCCAGCTGGAGATTTGAGAGAAGCAACCACACATGGATATTTCTCTCCCTCTCTTTCTCCCTCCCTTACCCTTTCTCAAAAAAATCTTTTTAAAAAATTAGGTAATTTGACTATACTTATATCACAGTGAGTCCTTTGTGTTCCTGATCACCACTGTTTTCATTCCTAAGTACTTTTTTAAAACCTATTTTATTTTTTTTTAGGATTTTATTTTTATTTATTTTTAGAGAGAGGGAAAGAAAGGGAGAAAGAGAGGGAGAGATGAGTGAATAGTTAGTTGCCTCTCACATATCCCCAGATGGAGATGTGGCCTGCAATCCAGGCAGATGCCCTGACCAGGAATCGAACTGGTGGCCTTTTCAGTATACAGGCCAGAGCTCAATTCACTGAACCACACCAGCCAGGGCAGTTATGTTTTTTAAGAGTTAATTTTTTTTTTTTTGATATGCACACTGAAGTACTTAAATATCCAGAACTGGCTTGCAGATACTTCCATAAAAGGCTATACATTAAAGTAAGAATATGCTGTTTCTAATTTTTAATCTGTATTCTCTAATAATGTTCTATATTGATCATATACTGCACCTGTCATGAAAACTTTTAATTTAAAAAAGACTTCCACTTAAAAAAATAAAAGAAAAGAAAAGAAGCCCTGGCTGATGTGGCCAGTGGACTGAGTCCCAGCCTGTGAACCAAACTGTTACTGGTTTGATTCCCAGTCAGGGCACATATCTAGATTGCAGGCCAGGTCCCCCCAGTTAGCATGTGAGAGGCAGCCACACACTAATGTTTCTCTCCTTCTCTTTCTCCCTCCCTTCCCTTCTCTCTAAAAAGAAATAAATAAAATATTTTTTTAAAATTGGTCAATTCATTCAACATGAACAAACCTCAAACAATATATTGAGTTTAAAAAAAGATACAAAAGAGCACATACTTATGCTTCTGTTTGTGTGAACTTCAAAGATAAGAAAAATTAACTGATCATGACAGAAATCAGGTAAGTTATAATAGGGACCAAGAGATATATGATATACACTGGGCAGGGGCTTGAGGGAACTTTGAGATGATGGATATATTCTTTAGCTGGATCTGAGTTGTAGTCACAATGATCTAAAATATGCAAAAATTCATCCAGCTGAACACTTGATATTTGTGCATTTTAATGTACGTAAATTATGCCTCAATTTTTTTTAAAGATCTTATTTATTATTTTCAGAGAGAAGGGCAGTGAGGGAGGAAGGGAGTGAAGCATCAACATATGGTTGCCTTTCACCTGCCTCCAGCTAATAAGAACCTGGCTGGAGACCTGGCTTGCAACCTGGGTATGTGCCCTGAGGAACTGAACCAGCGACCTTTGGGTTCACAGGCCAGCGCCAACTCACTGAGCCACACCAGCCAGGGCTCAACTATTTTTAAATCAGAAAAATGTTACTTTTTCAGCCTCCCCAATTTTTAGCTAAAATCCCAATTATAGGCGCTAGACAATCATGCCTATTCTTCCATGAATATTTTTAAATCTTCCTTCCTAAACTAGATGATACCTGACATTTACTGGAAGTTTCCTGATGCCAGTGTCCTAAGTCCTTAACATACATATTTATGTAATCTCCATTATCCTAGTATCCCATTTTACAGATGAGAAAACGAGATTCAAGATGGGTTAAGTAATTTGCCTCGGGCCACAAAGAGAATAAACAGAGACAGGATTTGAAACCAAGTCTGTCTGTGTGTCCAAAACTAAATTCTTCCTTTTTAAGCCTCAAATTCCATGTCACTATGTCCAAAACTTGCCCTTTGACAAATCCCAAATATGTAAGATCTTTCCCTTACACCAGCCCCCACTCTTCCTTGCTAAACAGAAAAACCTGGCATAGCAGTTCTTTCCAGTATTTCTTCTACCTTTGAGGGAAGAAATAGAACTTCAATTGATATAGGAAAACCTATGTATGACCTTCATCTATCATTAATCCAGATATGTATGTACTTATTACTAAGTGAGTTAGGCTTGAACATCCTTCCCAGAAAACTATCCCAAAGTCACTATATTCATTATATGTATATAATATGGAGACAGAGACACTAGGGCAGGAATCTTCTTTTCCAGTTTTATTGAGATAGAATTAACATATAACACTGTATCAGTTTTATTGTACATTACTTGATATATGTATAATTGCCAAATGAATATCACAGTAAATTTAGTTAACATCTACCACCTCACAGTTACAATTTATTCTTGTGTTAATAAGAACTTTTGGGGGACAGAGGGGAGCAAAAAGGGGATGGATGTAATACAACAATAAAATTAAAAAAAAAAAAAGAACTTTTAAGACTTCACTTAGCAACTTCCAAATATACAAAACAGTATTGTTAATTGTTAACTGTAATCACCATGTTGTACATTACATCCCAGGGCTTATTAATCTTATATAAGATGAAGTTTGTACTTTTTTTTTTTTTTTAAGAGAGGGAGAAAAACACCAATGTACAGTTGCCTCTCGCATGCCCCCAACTGGGGACCTGGCCTGCAACCCAGGCATGAGCACCAACTGGGAAGCAAACTGGCCAGCTGGTTCACAGGCTGGGGCTCAATCCTCTGAGCTATACCAGCCAGGGAGAAGTTTGTACTTTTATTTTTTTTTTAAGATTTTATTTATTATTTCCAGAGAGAGAGAAAGGGAGAGAGGCAGAGAGGGAGAGAAACATCAATGTATGGTTGCCTTTCACCTGCCTCCAGCCATGGACCTGGCTGGAGACCTGGCTTGCAACCTGGTTATGTGCCCTGGCTGGGGAATCGCACCAGCGACCTTTGGGTTCGCACCTTATCCACTGCACTACCAGCCAGGGCAAAAGTTTGTACTTTTGATCACCTTCACCCATTTCTCCCACTCCCCACTCCCTGCCTCTGGCAACCAGCAATCTGTTCTGTTTCTATGAGTTCAGCATTTTGTAGATCCCACATATAATGAGACCATATAGTAGTTATCTTTCTCTGACTTATTTCACTTAGCATAACATGAGGTAGGAATCTTTTATAGCCTGGGGCACATCTGATTTCCATTTGGTGATGTCTCTGAGCCTTGTTATAAGCCTAACAACAAACAGCCCCTAGGCAGTGGTCCACCTACCTAACACTCCCCCTGTTCTGTATTTCAGCCAAATTTGAGTTCTTCAAGGAGGCTATTCTGTCCGATTTATGACTATAACCTCAGTACACATAGGTCCTGCCAGGACCCTTACCCTTCAAGTCCTCTTTGAGGCAGACACTGCTTCTCCATGCATGGTGCAGGTAAGTCCAGATTTAGAAAAGAACCCTGTCTGATGTGGCTCAGCAGATCGAGCAGATTGAGAGCTGGCCTGCGAATAAGGCCACATGCCTGGGTTGCAGGCCAGGTCCCCAGTTAGGGGTACACCAGAGGCAACCACACATTGATGCTGCTCTCCTTCTCTTCCTCCCTTCCCTTCTCTGTAAACACACACACACACACACACACACACACACACACACACACACACAAGATTTAGAAAAGATAATCAGTGTTTTGTTGCTATTGCAGTTCAGATATAGTCTAAAACCTCTCATTCAACTTCATTCACCTTGACCATCAACCAGCCATCTAGGAAGTTCTCTCTTATCCTGGCATTCAAACCTTTTCAGGATTTCACTTTAGACTAAATATTCAATCTCAACTTTGTCCACCTCAATTCAGCGTCATTCACCCTAGCTCGCCATACTAAGTCAGTTCTTAGGTCCCTAACATCTCCTAACCTCTTCTGCCCTCCTGCTTCTGCTTACAATTTCTTCCACGTGATACCCCTTTTCCTAAAATCATTCAAAATTTTTCACATCCCCAAACTCCATGGTTTTCTGTTTTGGTTTTTTTTTTTTTTGAACCCATGAACCACCAACTCCATTCATTATATGAAGGGGCAATCTTAATGGATTATAAGCACAGAACAGGAAAAACAAAACAAAACCAAGTTACATCAAACTTATAAAACTCTAAGTTGCAAGATTAAATAATCGGGCTTATATCGAAGGGCATATGTGTGGTATTCCTATGGGGCAATGCCCTCCCCCTTTCTTTAACCCAAAAAGGAAAAAATGGGGGTGTTAGTTCTTTTTCATTTTTTTTAAATTTTATAAATTTTTAGAGAGAGGGAAAAGGAGGGAAAAAGAGAGAGAGAGAAATACCAATATGTGGTTGCCTCTCGCACACTCCCAACTGGGGACCTGGCCTACAACCCAGGCATGTGCCCTGAATGGGAATTGAACTGGTGACCCTTTGGTTCTCAGGCCCAATCCACTGAGCCACACCAGGCAGGGAAGATGTTAGTTCTTCTTGTTGATTAGAAAATGCCTGGGTTTTGGCCCTGGCTGGTGGCACAGTGGATAAGGTGCTGGCCTGAGAACCCAAAGGTCACTAGTTCGAATCCCCTGTCAGGGCACATAACCAGGTTGCAAGCCAGGTCTCCAGCCAGGTCCATAGCTGGAGGCAGGTGAAAGGCAATCATATATTGATGCTTTTCTCCCTTTCTTCCTATCTCCCTGCCCTTCTCTCTAAAAATTATAAATTTAAAAATCTTTTAAAAATAAAATGAATAGAAATAAATGTACAAAAACAAGTGAAAAATTTATTCTACTTGAGAGCTTTAGCAAAAAAAAAAAAACAGAAAACTGAGAAATGCCATGATAATACCTCCCAGAGAAATAAGAAAATGCGAAGACACCTTGAAAACTGTTGCTACTTGCTGGCAGAAGAACTGATGAAGAGCTTTCTTGCTTTCTCCACCTACAGAGCCACTGGCCTGCAAGCAGATACCCCTCTTACAGAGACAATCACTATATAGTAGAGACAAATTAAACACTGACACAGACGCTTTGAATTTTTATAGGGCATTTATTACAACTAAGATGAAAAGGTACTGCTAAAAAATAAAAAGAACTCCTGGCTGGTATGGCTCAGTGGATTGAGAACCAGCCTGTGAATCAAAGGGTCACCAGTTCAATTCCCAGTCAGGGAACATGCCTGGGTTGCAGGCCAGGTCTCCAGTTGGGGGCATGTGAGATAGGGCCCCAGCTGGAGGCATGCGAAAGGCAACCATACATTGATGTTTCTCTCCCCTCTTCCTCCCTCCCCTTCCCTCTCTCTAAAAATAATAAATAAAATCTTTTTTAAAAGATGAAGAGAGCTATTATACGAGTAGTACCTCTCCCAATTTTCTCAACTGTCTACCCTACTTGAAAAAACCTCCATGTAATTTACCTACTGGCCTGGACCATTTCTCTGATCATTTTTGCTAACAAGAAGTTCTTTCTTACATACAACTTAATTCTTTTACCCCAATTTAAGCCAGTCTTTTTGGCCCTGGCTGGTGTGGCTCAGTGGACTGAGCACTACCCTGTGAACCAAAGGGTCACCAGTTCAATTCCCAGTCGGGATACATGCCTGGGTTGCAGGCCAGGTCCCCAGTTGGGGGCATGTGAGAGGCAACCACAAATTGATGTTTCTCTCCCTCTTTTCCTCCCTTCCTTCCCCTCTCTCTAAAAATAAATAAGTAAAATTAAAACAAAACCTATCTTTTTGTTCCATCTTTTATAGAAATGAAGGAAAAACTTTCTCCTAATAATTAAGCAATTTTAATATGCATCATTATTTAGTATTTTTCTAAATATAATAGTCAACTTTGACAGATCCCACTTACCACTAAATAAATCCTTTTTGTAGACTTCAGAATTATAGTAAACCTGGACCTAACAATGTTTTTACATCATACCTAAACTGCTTCATTTCTGAAGCCCTTCATAACCTAATCTTGCCCCCTTAGTCAACCTCATTTCTATGTTTTGTCCCTTCTGTAAACTAAATCCCCTGTTTAGAAATCCCTGTCATCTTAGTCATCTTAGTTAACCCATTTAACTCCACCTGGCCATTTCCACACAAACACATCCTCTCTGATGTCCTTCATCTAAAAAGATCTCCTTCCATACTACACGTTTGAATTTTCTTCCTAAATTAATTAAATGTATGTTTGCGGAGTCCAATAACATTAACACTGCCGAGTTCTCAATTGGCACATGGATATAGGAGTATTGGTGGCATCTCCTTAACAACGCTGAGTTATACAGTATGCATAGGTCAGCCTTTAACCTAGGCACACAGAAGACCATCAGTAAGTAACCCATGGCAGAGACCAGAGCCATCACTATGGAGCTCATCACTATGTACTTAACCTTACTGGTTCTATGTGCTGCAGCGCCATTTTAGGTTTCTATGCCTTGCTTTCTACTGCCTGATTGTCAACTCTGCCCATGGCCATCTGTGGCAAGGCTTTTCCTATGATGTAACCAAGTCTGGATATTCTATCCATTTGAGAGCATCCTCCTTAGGCAAAGGATCTTGAGTGTCATCTCTCTAATGGCTCCTTTATCAAAACCATCAAAATGACTTTAAATTCTATTCCTATTACCTAGGTTGTTTGAAACCCTAACCTAACAGCATTCAGTCAACTATACTTAATTTTCAATTATGTCAAAGCCATCCATACAATCTCAAACAATAAACCAAATCTATGCCAAAACCCTCCCTTTCAGTAAGTGATCCTCTGGCATGAAGCATGAGAACCTATCTATTTTCCAGATAGGGGGTGATGACAAGGTTTCCTCAGGAAGCCCAACTCCAAATCAGTGTGCAGTGAGCAGCTATATGCAGGATTGTGTAAAGGAGAACTTTTGAAGCCACATATCAGTTCAGTGACAATGACTTCATCAACTAGTGAAGTCTGCCAAGATCATAAAAGGGGTAACAGGTAGAATTGAATTACGAACTGTTATTTGGGATTAGAATAGAATCAAAAGCTTTACTGAAATAAAGATACACTCTATTTTCCAGTTTTCTACATGGTTTATATATTTTTAATAGAATAATTTACCCCTTTTTTATTCTGCATAATTTTCTATTAATGTTTCAGTTATCAAGATTAAAAATACTAAGCTAAAAGTACTGGAGATATGCTTTTACTCTCTTGAGAAAATCTATCCCCTTTTTAAAATCTCATCCCTTATTGTATTTATTCCCAGTAGTTCCCAGAAACTTATAAAATAATCAATGTTGATTAAAAATGGGAGGACTGTAACCCCAGATGTAAATACTTATCATGAAATGAACCACATTTATACTTATTTTGAACCATAAGCGAAGTAGAAGTGTGGACACTGTAATCAGTTGTCACTTAGCATTTACGAGAAACCAACAGGCATTGCCCTGGCCAATGTGGCTCAGTTGGCTGCAGCATCATCCAGTAACTGAAGGATTGTGGTTCAATTCCTGGTCAGGGCACATATCTAGTTTGCAGATTTTGTCCCCTGTCTAGGCCCACAGTCTTGGTCCAGATGCTTAAGATCCCTGGTCTGGATATATACAGGAGGCAACTAATCGAAGCTGCTCTCAAGCACTGATGTTTCCCTCCCTCTCTCCCTTTCTCTTTCTCCCTAAAAGCAATGAAAAAATGTTCTCAGGTGAGGATAAAAATGAAGGGAGAGAGGAAAGAAAAGGAAGATTCTGAATAACAGGCAGAGTTTCATTTTAACACCCCATTCAAAATACTGTTAACTCATATCTTGACTGACAGCCTGCATTAACTTTGTTGATTTAGACAGTCAATTGATTAAACAAGAAATCCCACATCAGGGAAGCACCCATAAAACTCCATTGTAAAATGAGCCATCAATTCAATTAAAATGTTTAGGTTTGACATTTATGTACGGTATCTGCTTATACCAGATTTGTTTTTTCAAGTATTTTGTGTAGCTCAGTGGATTGGCCAGAGAACCCAAGGGTAACTGGTTCAATTCCCAGTCAGGGCACATAACCAGGCTGCAAGCCAGGTCTCCAGCCAGGTCCGTAGCTGGAGGCAGGTGAAAGGCAGCCAGCCATACATTGATGTTTCTCTCCCTTTCTTCCTCTCTCCCTGCCCTTCTCACTGAAAATAATGAATAAAATATTTTTTAAAAATAAATTAATATTTCAACCTCAAATCATCAACAGGATATTATGTGTCTTCTAGTATGTGACAATGCCAACACTCCGAAGAGACGGTGCCACTTGTGGAAGAGTCACCTCAACCTTCAAAGGGAGAATGAGAAAGCATCAACCAGAGGAAGGTATGGCTTAGGGTAGGGACATGTGGTGTGGTATTTTAAGTAAAAAAGACAAATTGGGATTCTTTTTCACGCTGCCTTTGACTAGCATGATCATCTGAAGCAAGTTACTTGACCTTCTTCACCTGTACTTTCCTTATCAGTAAAATCAGATTGACAAAACCTTTCTCATGTAAACAGTTTTGCACAGTGGAGTCACTGTATAACAAAGGGTAGTGATTATTATCATTATTATTGGTAGGTTCTTATCTATAAGGCAGAAACAAAATAAGGAAACTTTGGAATTTTGAATGGTGTTTTCTCTGGGGGGTTGGTGCCCAGAGCAGGTGCCCAGGTGAGGAGGCTGGTTTGGGAAACACTTCTAAAATGACCAGCTGGATTTTGAATTTGATGGGTACCTAATGAGATGCCATTATCCTCCCAATAGTAAATACAACTTCTCTAAACAAGTAGGAGATGTATTTTTGAGTTGACTATCCTATTATCTGATCTTGTTATCTTCTAACTCTCAAAGAATCCTTAAGTTTTAGCTCTCACTCAGTTTTTTCAAACTCCCACAATTCTCAGATGCAGGACTCTTCTAAACTGCTAAGGGGTTTGGGACCAAGAGAGCTACATCACAAGATCTCCAACAGCTAGTTAGTGCTAACTTATATTAGCTTCTATTAATGCTGCTTATATTAGGGTTTTTTCTTTTGTTGTTTTGTTTTTAAGATTTTATTTATCTATCTTTAGAGAGAGGGAAATAAAGGAGAAAAAGAGAGGAACGTCGATGCACAAGAAAAACAAAGACTGGTTGCCTCACTCACACCCCCACTGGGGACCTGGCCTGCAACTCAGATATGTGCTGTGGATGGGAATCGAACCAGTAACCTTTTGGTTGACAAGCCAGCGCTCAATCCACTAAGCCACACCAGCCCAGGCTAGTTATGTGTTAAAAAAAATAATTTCATACACCAGAATAAACTCAAGATGGATAAAGGATTTAAACATAAGCACTACCACCATAAAGGTCCTGGAGACAAATATAGGCAGTAAACTTTTGGATATCCTATACCGAAATATGTTTACTGATACTTCACCAAGGGCAAAGGAAATCAAAGAACAAATCAACAAATGGGACTACATCAAATTAAAAAGTTTCTGTTCAGCTAAAGAAAACACCAGCAAAATTCAAAGGGAACCAATTGTATGGGAAAACATAATTGTCAATGATACCTCAGACAAGGGTTTGATCTCCAAAATATATAAAGAACTAATGTGACTCAACACCAGGGAGACAGACAGCCCAATTAAAAAATGGGCAAAGGACCTGGACAGACAACTCACTGAGGAAGATATACAAAGGGCCCAGAGGCATATGAAAGTATGCTCAACATCACTAGCCATCAAAGAGATATGATGGCTAGTGATAAGATACCACCTCACACCTCTCAGAATGACAATCATCAACAAATCAACAAACAACAAGCGTTGGCAAGGATGCGGGGCAAAGGGAACCCTCATACACTGTTGGTGGGAATGCAGCCTGGTGCAGCCACTATGGAAAACAGTATGGAGTTTCCTTAAAAAACTAAAAATGGAACTGCCTTTTGATCCAGCAATTCCACTACTTGAACTTTACCCAAAGAATCCTGAAATACCAGTTCATAAGAACCTATGTACCCCTATGTTTATAGCAGCACTATTTACAACAGCCAAGTGCTGGAAACAGCCTAAGTGCCCACCAGTGGATGACTGGATCAAAAAACTTTGGTACATTTTACACAATGGAATACTACACAGCAGAAGGAAAGAAGGAACTCCTAACCTCTGCAACAACATGGATGAAACTAGAAAGTACTATGCTTAGTGAAATAAGCCAGTCAGTGAAGAACAAATACCATATGATCTCACCCATTACAGAACAATAATGAACAAAACTAACAACAAGCCTTCAGTGGGCAGGGGGAAGAGGGTTGGGGGGAGAGGGGAGGAAGAGCAAGGAAGGGGAGCAGTTTAGACAAGAACCTAGTATGGAGGAACCATGGACATGGACAACATGTAGGATTGACTTTGTGGGGGAATGGGTGGGTGGGGAAGAGGACAGAGAGGAGCAAAAAGGGGATGAATATAATACAACAATAATAAAATTAAATTGAAAGAAAAAGGCATGGACATGGACAATAGGTGGGATTGACTTTAGGGGGAATGGGTGGGTGGGGAGGGGGACAGAGGTGAGCAAAAAGGGGATGGATGTAATACAACAACAGTAAAATTAAAAAAGGGAAAAAAAGAAATATGTAGAGAAACAAGCTAATAATACAATGGCAATGGAATAAAAATAAGATAAAAATTTCTTTAAAAAAAAGGAATTTCACAGAAAAAAATGGATAGGGTACAGAGTATATCATGTACTTTGTTACTGTTCCATGAAAAGAAAAAGCAATCTGAAAAATAATAGAAACTACGATGTATGCCTTTCCTAACTGGTTTCTTAGGATGGGGGGCCTTCTTTTCTGTGATTTGGGGCTTAAATCACTCCCTTCCCACCCATTATTTCACAATATAGTTATGACCACTTGCTTGACCTGACCTACCTTCTCCTTCCCTGCCAGAACCATTCCATTATGCTGACTCATTGTTGACCAGAACTAAATGCTCAGTCATGTACTTTCAGAAGTCAGAGCACATAGTTATATCCCTGTCTCTAATCCACTTTGAAGTAAAGATCCCTCTAAAACAGCATACTTCATTGGATTATAAGGCAAAATTTGAAGAAAGATGCCCTTTCCTTGCCTCTACCTTTCCTTAAGGAACACACAGCCTCTCCCACCATTCAGGGTTCTCTGCTAACCCTGCTATTCACATGCCTTACCTTTCATTCCACACTTCTCCACCAAAAAAACAGTAGAGATCAAATTTGGTGAAAGAAATAGACATACAAGTCCAGGAAGCACAGAGTGTTCCAAACAAACTAAACCCAAAGAAGATCACACCAAGACACTCATAATTAAAATGCCAAATGTTAAAGATAAAGAGAGAATCTTAAAAGCAGCAAGACAAACAATAGTTACCTACAAAGGGATTCCTAGTTCCATAGCTGGAAGCAGGTGAAAGGCAACCATACATTGATGTTTCTCCCCCGCTCTGCCTCTCTCCCTTCCCCTCTCTCTAAAAACAATAATAACTAAAAACAAAAACAAACAGCAAGCAAACAGAATAGGAATAGAATCACAGGTATGGGGATCATTTGAAGGGTTATCAGCTATGAGCGGGCAGGGGGATAAATAGGGAAATGATGCAGGGATTAGGAAACATAATTGGTGAGTACAAGATAGACAGGAGGAAGCTAAGAATAACATAGGAAAGGGTGAAGTCAGGGAATGTATATGCATGACCCATGGACATGAACTAAGTGGGGTGGGACAGCTGGAAGAAAAGGAAGTCCTGAGTGGAGGGGGGCAAAGGGAAAAGAAACTGGGACAACTGTAACAGCATCATCAATAAAACGTAGTTTAAAAAACAGAAACCAAGAGTCCTGGCTGGTGTGGCTCAGTGGATTGAGCCCTGGCCTATAAATCAAAGAGTCACCAGTTCAATTCCCAATCAGGGCACATGCATGGGTTGGGGGCCTGGTCCCCAGCTGGGTGTGCACAATAGGCAACCACACATTGATGTTTCCCTCTCTTTCTCTGTCCCTTCTCTCTAAAATTAAATAAATAATTTTTTAATTAAAAATAAATAAAAAAGAGAGGGGGGAAAGGTTGACATTGGGATACTGCCAGGCACATAGCGGGTTCCAATAAACAACATCAGTAACAACAACAAAGAAAAAAAGAAATTATTAAATTTGTTAAAGGTATTAAAGCACTGTTGTTATTTTTAAAGTTCTTTTTAAAAAATACATGCAAAAACATATTAAAATCTTGTTTCTTCATTGAATACACTGGCAAGAAATATGGAGTGATATCAAGTACTGTATAGCAAATGTTGACATTTGCTGTATAACAAATGTCTTGACAAATGTTGGCAATATGAAGCTCATTATACTACCTTCTGCTTTTGTATATTTTAAAAAGATTTTATTTTTAGAGAGAGGGGAAGGGAGGGAGAATGAAACATTGATGTGTAATACCAATCAGTTGCCTCTCACACAGCCCCAACTGGGAAGCTGGCCTGTAACCTGGACATGTGCCCTGACAGGAATACAAACTGGAGACCTTTTGGTTTTTAGGCCAGTGCTCAATCCACTGAGCCACACCTGCCAGAGTCTGTATATGTTTGAAAATTGTCATCATCATCATCATCATCATCATCACCACCACCACCACCACCACCAGCAGGCATAAGACTTCCCAACAGAGACAACTAATAAAAGCAGGGGTAGACAATTGGTCAGGAAAAGAAAATCTCAACCTATCACCCTTCCATATCCCATACGTGGATTATTTTTCTTTCTACAAGTAGCTAGACAAGCTTCAGTATTTTAAAAGTGATAACCCTATTAAATGTATTATATTCCATCCTTGAGGACAGCAGATATTGATTTGTATTCAGAGTTTACACCAATACAACAGTAAATTAATTTAGCTGATTTAAAGACTATCAAACCGCAGGTTCAGACATTTGGTGTATGTGCTTGGCTGAGGAGCCAATGGGGCGAAGCTACCATCTGTGGGATTATGACTGAATGCCTCTAAATCATAATCCCGCCCAGGCGAAACGATATGGCAGCGCCGCTGGGGCCTCGGTTGGCCTCGGATAGCCGGTCCCCCGCCGTCCCTGCCGGCGGGCCGTCGCGCGCGCGCGTCCTCTGCGGCGCGTGTCGTGGCGCCCCCCTCCGCGCGTCGGGACCGGGGTCGGGTGCTGAGAGCCCCTCGTCCCGGGAAACGGGGCGCGGCCAGAAAGTGGGCCGCCCCCTAGCCCGTCACGCATCGCACGTTCGTGGGGAACCTGGCGCTAAACCATTCCTAGACGACCTGCTTCTGGGTCGGGGTTTCGTACGTAACAGAGCAGCTCCCTCGCTGCGATGTATTGAAAGTCAGCCCTCGACACAAGGGTTTGTAAAAAAAAATTTTTTTTAAATAAATAAATAAATAAAGACTATCAAAAATGGCCTACCCAAGACACAATGGGTAAGAAAAATGGCATTCCTCAAATGTCTGTCACAAACTGTTATCCCACATTTCAGTGAATTCATTCGCTTTAATATTGATGTAACCAATGTTGTATAGGTATCAACACTGTGAGTCTCTCACAGAAAGAATTCCAAAAATAAAATTAGCAAAAAATGTTAGGCACCATGTTTTCCCTCTGAATTGGTATAATATCGGAAGCTTCCCCAGAGCATTGTGTCCTCTCTGTGTGTCTGGGTGGGGGAAAAGCAGACTCTGGAGGTCAAGAGATACAGGGTGGAAGAGGAATTTTAGCACAGGGGTTTGCATTTAACAGTAGGCACGTGAGTCAAAATCTTTAATGTGTGGTGCCTATGGAAGCTGGGCAACAAGGAGAATCTGAGGAGGTGACATGCATTTCCCACTGCCCACAGTGCTGAGTCAGACCAGCCACACTCTTCAGGGAACACTGCCAAAATGACTAAGCCAGTGACTCTATTTATTTGTATTGGTTGTGACTCACACACCCCTGGCAAGGGCAAAGGGAGGTCCTCATTCCTGACTGCTGGCTGTTGGTTGTCCTAGTACCATAATGCAGTTACAGTGGAATTAATCTTGAGCATGAAAATAACATAATTAATTATATTCATATAAAAGCATAATCAAAATTACTGATTCAAGTTTGACAGCATAATAAATCCTGGAAATCAGTCAGATACCCAAGAGAGAGGCTGGTGGTGCCTGTCACTATTTACAACAGAGTAAAATAAAAGTAACTAAAATTGCTGTCAGGCCACATGTCAGGGTCTGAGGAGATGCATTCCTTCTATGGCTGGAGTTGTGAAAGCTCAGCTGATGCAAGGAAGCAAAGGAACCTTCTCTTTACTTCTTAGCCTTCTTGCACATCAGCTCTCTGGGACAAAAACTAGGGCAGAGGATAAACTATAGTCTCTACAAAAGCTGAATGTTACATGAAGCAGGTAAAAAGATTAATCTTCAACATTGTATTAACAATAAGGAAAAGTCCCACACCTGGAAAAGAAAGGTGTAATAACAGATCTTGATAAGGAGATCTTACTTCTGATCATATCTGAAGCTCAATAACCTAGAGAGATTTTTTTGTTTTGGTTTGTTTTGTAGAGAGACAGAGAGAAACATAGATTAGTGCTCCACTTATTCATGCATTCATTGATTGATTCTTGCATATGCCTGGACCAGGGATCGAACCCTCAACGTTAGTATATAGAGAAAACACTGTAACCTGAGCTACCCAGCCAAGGCCAGAGAGTTTTGTTTGTTTTTGTTTAAATAGAAGACACAGTAAAATGTGGCTAAAGACAGACTATAATGCAAAGATAACATTTCCCTAGGTTTACCTTTCAGTTGGCTTACTCAATTA
This sequence comes from Noctilio leporinus, assembly GCA_004026585.1. Taxonomy (NCBI): domain Eukaryota; kingdom Metazoa; phylum Chordata; class Mammalia; order Chiroptera; family Noctilionidae; genus Noctilio; species Noctilio leporinus. The sequence goes on from PVIW01009879.1 coordinate 31,042, forward strand.
AAGCACAGAAGAAACATCATACAAGAGAGGGATACTTGGAAAGTTTCCAAAACTGTGCTTGACCAAAATTCTCTTTCCAAAAAAGAGAAACAGAAGGACTTTGTTGGTGTAGAATATAAATATAACTATTTTCCCTGTTTAGTTAATCTCTCCATCTTAGCTCCACACAACTATCACCAGCACTGTTTCATTTAGATAGAAGTCTGAAAATCGCTCCCTCAGTCCTGGGAGCCTTGGCCTCCTCCCTATGATCCTGCCCTAAATTTTGGCTCAACATGGCCTTTTGCTGTTGTTGGCTGCAGTACAGAGACATGAAGCTCCAAAGTCAGAAGACTGCACCAGCCAGGCACATAGTGCTCAGGGTGTTGCATCACCCTCTGCCAGACATCTAGGATTGAAATAATGCCCCTCTGCTGACTCCAAACACCAGCATGTATCAACAGGGCACACACCCTGGAACAGGGCTACCTACACAGGATGGGGGCAGAGGTGCATACCAAGCACAGTTGTGGGATTAACAGAGATGAACACAGCACATGTCAGAGACTAAATTAGATTTCACATTGTCCTCTTCTTATGCACCTATTTTAGCATTTATCACAGTGATTTGTTGGATGCTTGTGTCCCCACAAGAACTATGTCTTTATCACCTTTGGCTCCCCAAATAATCCTATAAGGATCCCTCTATGGGTAGAAAATGTTCAATAATTGCCACTCTTTCACTCCCACTGCCACTCTTTCTGGAGGTATCATGGAAAAGACAAAGTCCAAAAATAAAAAAAGACAAACACATGACCAAAAAGAAAAAAAAATTAAAAATAACCAATATATGAAAATATTTGCTTCTATATAGGCTAAAACACTAAACCAATGCTACTGGCCACCCTTACCTATTGATTTTTTTAAACTTCTTAACCTACCAAATTGAAACACCTTGTGCCCTTTTAAATTTATAACCCAAGACATGCACCACCACCACCAGCACCCCAATCTATAGGGCCCCATAAACAGTCATTTCAAGATCAATGAAAGCCCAAATTCTTACTAAGTACAACAGAAAACCAGCAATAAAGTTTGTTCTGTCCTCAAAACTTAGAGTACACATGAAAAAATGTATGCAACCCAGAAAAATAAAAGATTAGGTCTGCTGTACCTGGGAGAAATGTGTCTGGCAGTAAAAAGAGGACATGTAATCTTGGTAGAAATGTTTTCAGTGATAATACTTTGGTGTCTAAGTAGATACCATGAAAACTCTACCAGTTGCTTCAATTATTTGAACAATGACTTATACAAAAAAATGTACAGATATTTTCACTCAAATGTTATTTTTTAAAGCACACTACAATATAAAATTTTTAGTTTTTCTTAAACCAGCCTCCAGAAGATAAATTCCTTCTAGTAAAGTGTTTAATATTTGGACTCTCTTTAATCTCAATTTAGATGAACACAAAATTGTTTCAGCAATTATTTTTGAAAAAATGCATAAAGGCTTAATCTTAATTAAACCTAGTGATTCATTTCTTATTAATGTTATAACCACTACTCTCATAGAATTCTACTCCCCTATGAAACTGCTGTTTTAAACAATTCTTAAAATTTTTTAAAAGAGTTTTTGGAAGATAATAGCAAAGCACACAGATAGAAGCAGGAGCTGGTTAAACTAATTGATTTGTTAGCTCACTTCTAACAAAAATTAAACAAATTCCTTAACTGCTCAACTCTTCTGACTATTTCTTACTGTGCAATACTAGTCTACAAAAGGAAGGTATCATATATGATTCCCAAGCATATCTCATGGGGGAGTCACTTTATTTCATGTATTATCACTTAGCTTTTAGCAAGAAAGAGCATTCTGAGGAACATACTTTAAGAACCACAAATTAGAATAGTGTTAATAAACCTCAAAAATAAGTTTAAGTCCCAGGTAGTTCAGTTACCTTTTTTTTTTTTTAATCCATGTCTTTAAAACCATGAACAACCACCTTTAAATGTATGCCTTTACAAATATCCTGTAAGGATATATAGGTAAACAGCAAATATTACCTTCTTTACAGTAACAATTCATTCAACACTCAGGCAGCTGCTATTTTGAACAAATTATGAACAATCCAAGGTGTACAGAATGTACTACTTTATGCATATTTCAAGTTCAAATTGAGCAGATGTAAATGGGATATTTTATATCATCAGATTTTTGGACATTATAACCATAATAACAAAAAGAAAGACTCACCAATAGAAGCTGAGTTTTTAAGAACTGATTCCTTTGGGGCTCCCTTTTCAATTCGTAATGTGGCCCACTGTTCAAACACAAAAAGTTTTCATTTAAAATCTTTATAGGCACAGTATAGCATACTTAAACCATGCTTATTAGTAAGTGAAATCAAACATTAAGCCCTGATGCTACTTTTGAGTTAAAGAGATCCCTCAGTGAATCTCAGATGTAGCACTATTCCAAGTCCCAGGTATATTCTTGTTTTATTTGCTGCTTATGTCCTCATAAGGGAAAAGATTGTGTTTTACCCTATTTAAACCCCTCACACACACCTGGTACCCCAATAAATTACTCCTTGAAAAGTTCATGAGGCATGCTGGGCAAGAGGGCAGGTTATGACATCAAGACTATCTATCTGATAAGAACCTAGTATAAAGGAACCATGGACATGGACAACAGGGGGGATCGACTTTGGGGGGAATGGGTGGGTGGGGAGGGGGACAGAGGGGAGCAAAAAGGGGATGGATGTAAAAAAAAAAAAAAGACTATCTATCTGAGTTTATCGATTCCCAGCCAGGACACATAACCAGGTTGCAAACCAGGTCTCCTGCCAGATCTGTAGCTGGAGACAGGTGAAAAGCAACCATACATTGATGTCTCTCTCCCTCTCTGCCTCTCTCCCTTCCCCTCCCTCTGGAAATAATAAATTAAATCTTAAAAAAAAAAAAAAAAAAGACTGAGTTTAAAGTTACTTAATCCCTCTAGGTCTCAGTTTCCTCATCTGTAAAGTGAAGATATTTCCTATCCCATAGGGTTTATTGTGAGGATTAAAAAAGATTAGCACATGTAAAAACCCAGGGCCCAAAGAATAACTATTACTTTCATAGTAAATTAGGTGTCCAAGGATAAGGCACACTCAAAGAGGCTTAATTGACTACATCAAAGATAAACTTGAAAACGGAGACAAAGTGAGTTGAAAAGCTGGAAAGGAATCAGTGAAGTCAATAACTAAAGAAATCATCCGCAAATGGTCACTTACTTTTTAAGATGCAAAGGGAAAATATTGTGATTATGAGGAACCACAGGTTTGAAAGAAGCTAGAAGGAGGAAAAATCAACCTCTGTTTTGTTTTGAATGTGCATAAGAGTGTAAAGAAATACTTCAAGATGTAACATCATTTTTTCTTTATACTTTTTAATGCATCTATAAAATTATTTACCTTTAACATCATAGCTCAAAAACTAAAAGCTATGTTAACTTTGTTGACAGCATTTCAGAAAATCCCAAAGGCTATCTTTCTAGTTTAGAAAAGAAGCCATTAAAATGCTATTTAGTTACTGCAATTTTAAAAACTAACACTGGCTAAATTGACTGATTTGGGGTGGGTATACGGGGGAAAAGCAAAATAAGAAAGAGATAAAACAAATTCTAATAATTATAATTAGAACTTCAGCACTCTTAAAAGAACAAAAATAATTTATTAAACATGTCATGACAAAAATCTCAGTTATTGCTAGGCTCAGAGGGATGAAAATAACAATTTCAAATAAATAAGAAAATCAACTTACAGGATAAATAAGCTAAAACACATACATTAAAGTCCAAGAGTAAGGCATGATCTAACTATGTCAGGATGCCTGAACAACATTCCAAAGAACCAAGCAGGAACTGCCATCTGTGCTTAGAGAAGAACCTATAAATAGAGGCCTAATCTTCCAGACTTCAAGTGTTAAATCTCAAATGATAATAAGACTCAGTCAATGTGGTTGTGCCTTTTTCTTTTCTTGATGACTTCAACTCTTAGACTTCCTACATTTTCTCAATAAAGTTTTATTTCAACAGCTGTTCTTTTTTCTTTTAATTTTTTATTTACTTATTTTTAGAGAAGAAGAGAAGGAGAGAAAAACATTAATTTGTTATTCCACTTCTTTATGTATTCATTGGCTGATTCCTCTTTGTGCCCTGACCAAGGATCAAACCTACAGCCTTGGTGTGTAGGGACAATGCTCTAACCAACTGAGCTACCCAGGGCTCTATAGTTTTTCAATTTAAAGCTTTAATATTTATCATCACCTATAAATAGTCTAAAAGTATGATTAACATAAAATCTTATAAACAATCATCAATCTTGGAGCTCAGTATTTTTATTTACAGGCATCTGATTTTATATTTTATAGAAATATTAATTACCTTTAACTAGGACCATTATTTCATGCTCATATGATGCAAAATATTTGTATTTTGTGGTTGTTATAGTTGAATTTTGTCCCCACCACCAACACAACTGTATGTTGAAGACTTAACCCCCAGTACATCAGAATGTAACTCTATTTGGAGATAAGACCTTTAAAAAGTTGATCATGTCTTTAGGGTGGACCCTAATACAATCCTTATAAAAGAACATTTGGAAGAACACAGAGATATCAGAGGTGCACCCAGAAGAAAGACCATGTGAGGACAAAATAGCAAAAAGATGGCCATCTGCAAGCCAAGGAGAGAGGCCTCAGAAGAAACCAATCTGCTAACACCTTGTTCTTGAACTTCTAGCCTTCTAGAACTGTGAGGAAATAAACTGCCATTTATGCCAACCAGTCTGTGGTACTTTCTATGGCAGCCCAAGCAAACTAACACAGAAGCATCACTCACTATTATTAAATTATCTCTCTGAACCTCCTCCATTCTTCAGTCTATCAAGGGTCATGATAGTAAACTCTATCTCAGAAAGTAATAAAATTAAGTTAAATGAAAATCATGGTACCTGAGTAGCTTTCTTTTATTATTACTTTGTCATATATGACCATGGCCTTCTAACACATTTATTTTATTTCTAACATCAGGTATAATAATGGAGTATGATAATAAGAGATGTCATACCATCTGAGAATTATTGACATTCTTTTTTAAAAAGATGGGAACAGCCCTGGCTAGTGTGGCTCAGTGGATTGAGCACTGGCCTGCAAACCAAGAGGTTGCCAGTTTGATTCCCAGTCAGGGCACATGCCTGGGTTGCTGGCCAGGTCCCCAGTTGGGGGCATGTGAAAGGTAACTGGTTGATGTATCCCTCACACATCGATGTTTTTATCCCTCTCTTTCTCCCTCCCTTACCCTCTCTCTAAAAAATAAATAAAACCTTTAAAATATATATGTAAACTAATTGGTGGACAGAAAAGGGAGTAGAAGAATACTGCTTAAAATAAATGGCAGGAATTTTTTGCACTGAGTATGTATGCTAACTCATCAAAGATCTCAAGGTAGGCTAAATTTTAGCCACATAGAAGAAGAAAAAAGACTAGAATTTTTAAATTCAAACTCCACCAGGGTGAGCACCTACTATGCATCAAGCACTTTTATTCCCTTTCCTCATTGAATTTGCACAGTAACTGTAGGAGGCATATTCCTATATACACATGTCCAAACCAAGGTTGAACTCTGGCTGGTGTGGCTCAGTGGGTTGAGCATCGGCCTGTGAACCTAAAGGTCACCAGTTTGATTTCCAATCAGGGCACACGCCAGGGTTGCAGGCCAGATCTCCAGATCCAGGCATGTGAAAGGCAATTAATCAATGTTTCTTTCCTTCTCTTTCTTCCTCCCTTCCCCTCTCTCTAAGCATAAATACATAAAATCTTTAAAAAAAAAAAAAAAGGAAGAAAAGAAACTGAGGTTGAGATGGTAAGTGATCTGCACAAGGTTAAAGGCCAAAAATCATTCATGCTTCCATCTTATGCTTCAGAAGTTGAGGGAAAAGTTAGTGCATTAACATTTATTATCTGATTAGATAATTTAATAACATTCCCCTACTGTATTCTTCTCCATCAATCCTATATTCTCTTCCCATTCTTTATTTCCCTCTAATCTTAGGCTAATGAACACTACCATCACCCCCACCATTAACCTTACAGTTAACTTTCATGACAAGATTTTTCTTTTTCTTTTTTTAATCCTCTCCTAAGGATATGTTTATTAATTTTATTTTTTAAGATTTTTGCCCTGGTTGGTGTGGCTCAGTTGATTGGCGCCAGCCTGCAAATCCAAAGATTGTTGGTTTGATAAGGCAGCCAGGGCACATAACCAGGTTGCAAGTCAGGTCTCCAGCAAAGTCCATAGCTGGAGGCAGGTAAAAGACAACCATACACTGATGTTTTTCTCCCTTTCTACCTCCCTTCCTACTTTTCTCTCTGAAAATAATGAAAAAATTTTTTAAAAACAACAAGATTTTTATTTATTTCTTTTTTAGACAGAGGGGAAAGAAGGGAGAAAGAAAGGGAGAGAAACATTGATGTGAGACAGAAACACTGGCTGCCTCTCTTACATGCCCTGACCTTGGACTGAACCTGAAACCCAGACATGTGCTCTGACCAGGTACAAAACCAGCAACCTTTCACTTTGCAGGATGATACCCAGCCAACTGAGTCACACCAGTCAGGACCATGAATTGATTTTAGGGAGAGGATGAATGACAGAAAGAAAAACTTTCATGTTAGAAACACTGATTGGTTGCCTGTCTTATTGCACCAACCAGGGATTGAACTAGCAACCTAGATATAGGTAGGCCCTGACCAGAATCAAACCCACACCCTTTTAGTGTTGAGTAACCCAGCCAGGGCAACAACAGCATTTTCAACCTTTAATCTATGTTCTTCTCTGATAAAATAGGAACTTCGCACACACCCTCCTAGAGATTCAGAAACATATAACCCACCGTCCAAATTGATCACTCTCTACCTATCCCTTCAGCTAAAAGTTTTACTTTTTATAGTTGGATTCCTAAAATAGTTTCCCTATATAATTATAATATCCCTTAGAAATTATTCAACAGCCCTTGAAAATCACTAGTTTTGAGAATCACTAAACTTCTAAGAATTCAAGTCTTGTCTTCAAGTAAACTGCTCATCTGGGGCTTATTTACTCATCCAGAGACATTCAGCAATGCAGAAGGCAGCATGCAGTAGGTGCTCAAAAATTACCTGAAATGATGAGCAACTAAGGAGACAGAGAAGAACATACAGGTGGGTCAGTTGCTTGACAAATAGCAATTACCACAGTGAACTATCCAGAAGGCTCCCCAAACACATTTCAACTTTCAGAATTTAAGTTTATGTCATGAAAAAAGCCATCCATTGTCAATAAAACTTAGAAAAGCAAACATGATGTGCAAAACTAAATGACCTTTTTTCTTTAAAGGTTTTATTTATTATTTTTAGAGAGAGGGGAAGTGAGAGAGGCAGAGAGGAGAAAACATGATGAGCAAAACTAAATGACCTTTTTTTTTAAAGATTTTATTTATTGTTTTTAGAGAGAGGGGAAGAGAGAGAGGCAGAGAGGAAGAGAAACATCAATGTATGGTTGTCTTTCACCTGCTTCCAGTCACAGACATGCTTGGAGACCTGGCTTGCAACCTCATTATGTACCCTGGCTGGGGAATCAAACCAGCAACTTTTGGGTTTGCAGGCCGGCATCTTATCCATTGTTCCACAAGCCAGGGCTAAATGACCTTTTAAATGGCATGTAGATTGTAACCAGGGAAATTTGAGAAATTTCAAATTCCAATCAAAGAGCCTATAGAATGTTCTTGGAAATGGAATACAAAAGAAACAACTAAATAAGTTGAGAACATACTAAGGAATAATGAGTAGCAGGAACGGCTGGGCCTTGAATGGAATCTACGAAAAGGCAGAGTGTTTATCCAGAACTAAAGATAGTCTAACACTAAAAAAGATGTCTTCTTTTTTGATTTTATAAAAACTGTTTCTGAGATAGGAATAATTTACTGAAGTATATATAACTCATGGACAGCAAAATATATTTAAGGCTTGCAATTGATAAGTTTTGACATACATGTACATCCACAAAATCATCACTAACAAAGATGTTCTAGTACTAAACAACCAACACAATTTTAAAAATTTTTTAAGTATGTTCATTGATTTTAGAAAGAGGGAGGAAGGAAGGGAGGGAGAAAGGGAAACATTGACAGAGAGAAACATCAGTTGGCTGCTTCCTGTATGCACCCTGACTGAGGATTGAACCTGCAACCTTCTGGTGCATAGGATAATGGTCCAATCAACTGAGTCATCCAAGCAGGATAACAACTAGCACAATTTTTAAGGGAACTATCCTACAGTCAGGAAAAGCAATCACTATACTAACCCCCACCTAACAGAAATGGCTTTGAAACACCTAATGCTGTTTTAGTGGAAGGATAGAAAGGATAGGTTGCCATTTTCCTCCCCTAAATCCTAAAGCAAATACCCCTGTGGAATCATAACTCATCATAACTGATGAGTTCCTACTTCTTCCAAACACAGGTACTCCACGCAGTTTTAATCAACAAGTAAGAGTTGGCTCACAAAATTAATCTCCATCCTAATTCCATATATCCCAAGCGTCTCTCTGACCTAATAACTTAGTCTTGGCAAGGAGGGTAGTTCCTAATGCTGCCACTATCAGGTTTCTAAACTAAGTGGCTTATCTACCACTATAATTCAAAAATTGTTATTCTTGAGAGTTTGATTAGCAAAGAGTACAGCTCTGAAAGTCTCTTCAACTCTACATGGACAAAAAAAAAGAAACCCTGAGACCCTGCTAAGCTGAAGGTCAGTCCTAGGCCAGAGATATCTCTTCTAAGTACAACAGTTATTTGCCAGAATGACAGTAATTGCTGGCCTCCTTCCTGGGCATATATTTAACTGTACCTTGAATTAATAAAGCAAGAATACAGGAGTCAGCACCTGGAAGCCAGTCTGTGTGATTTACCCTTACTCCATTCTTACTTGGCATTTAATTCCAAAAGACATTGCTGTATGAAAAAAGTTTAATCATTTCAGAGTTTTGAGAGTGAACAGCAGCTGAACAGGACCATGTGCTATGAGAATATTCTGAAGTTTAACAGTAAGAGGCAGCTACGACATTCACAGCATAGTTCAAAGCATAGTTCCCAGCAAGTTCAGACTGTGAAGTCAATAAGAAAGGTTCAAAACTGCAAAATATGCCCAGGTAGAAACAACAGAACTTTTGAAACATGAGAGCTTACCGTATCAAATATAACTGCAAAGACTAGACAGAAAAATAGCCATAAAAATATTTGTGGTAAAACAGGAGATTATGAGCAGGTAGAAAATACACAAGGTCTGTCCTGAAAGTATCGAGCCAATGTAAGTATAATATAAACAGTTTGCACAGCTCACACTTTCAGGACAGGACCTCATATATTCAGCTTATTAGTAGGTGGAAAATTAGCAGGTTGGCGATATATCCGTATATATGGGAGCCACCCTGCAGGCTAAAAGAAAAACTAAATCTTGGCACAGAGAAAATAAAGGCAAAAAAGTGACAACCCACATCAGAAGTTAGAGAAACAAGGATGCTAGACTCTAAATAATATTATTATTCTTTTAACAGCATCAAACACATATTACACCTACCGTATCCCAGCACCCTTCCAAGATGCCTGACATATTTTAGCATACTTAACCTATGGAAACAGGTATTATTGTTACTTCTTATTTGATAGATGAGAAAAATGAGTCACAAGAAATAGGTGACTTCCCTAAAGTCACATATTGAGAAGCAGAGCTGGGATTTTGGAATCAAATCTAAGCAAATCCATACCCAGAGTCTGTACCTAACCACTATGCAAAAAACACCCTCTCCTCAGTTAGGATCCCTTCATTCAAGCAAACCACTGAACTCTGAGTCTCAATTTCCTTATCTCTACAAAAAGGAGATTACAAGTGCCCTCTCTACCTTCCAAGGCTTTGAGGAGCTAATGATAAGATAGTAAACAGAAAAGCCTCTGTAATTTAAAAAATCTCTGTATAACCGGACACAAGTTGTTCTCCACCAGGTCCACCTGCATCTAACATCTTTCTTTGCAGAATTTAGAAAGGGAAGAGTAGGGAGAACTGAGGTCAAAGAAGACACATTTTCAATGGATAGTTCAAGTCCCACCGATAAGATAAAATTCCCACAACTTCATTAAAATATAATCAGATGGTTCTACCATTCAGCAATCAGTTTCTTATCTTGAGCATAAACAAAATGCCTTAGTATCTCGGAAACCTGAAGCTGTAAAAACTTCAGTGAGCGCTGCATACGGGGTATAAAGAAATCCAATGGTGTAAGGAGCAGTTGCAGTTAACCCAATCAATAAAAACTAACAGAACAAGGGGTGGGGTAGGTATGCCTTCAAGAAAAGGAAGGATAGGGTGGTCCAGTGGTCTCAACCCCGATCTCTCCAGATCTGCGGTAAGCTGTCCTAGGTTAGTGCTGAGGGTAAACCAAAACGCACACCCCTGAGGACCACTGACCTTCAGAACTGGTCCCCTTTCAACTGTACTCTATCCTCGGGCCCCCATCACCTGGGTTCTCTCTCAAGCCCTCTGAGACGAAGGGTGCTGCAACCCTGCAGGCACTCACCTCTAAAGTTTTCACCAGGATCTTCATGTAGATCTCGGAGATGCCCAAAGACACCCCAAAGGCCGAAGGCAGGAGGATGAAGCCGAGCACCAGCGTCATCCAAGTGGAAAGGATCTTCCCGGCCAGCTCTGCGCCCTCCATGGCTTGGCGTGCCCTTTCGGAAGGGGTCCGGGAGGAGGTCCGAGTGCGACTGCTGCCCCTGTACCCAGGCAGCTGTAGGGCGGCTCCGGCAGAGGCGCGGAGTTCGGCTTGGAGAATCAGTGCTGCTGCCTCCCGGCACTCACCTCTGCGGGCAAACAAAACAAAAGAAAACCAAGCCAAAAAAAAAGTGAGAGAGGGGAAGAAAACACTTTCAGAACTACAGCAATATCCTTCCTTCCTTCCTTTTTTGGGCTCCTCCTAGCGCTGGCCGATTAACTCTCCACTGGAGGCCCAGACCAGTGCTGAGGCCACGGCAGCTCTCCCCGAGATAGTAGCACAAGCCAGAAAAAGCAAGATAGGGAGACACCGCAGCGACCTGGAACGCGCCCCACCCTGTGTCTCATCTCCTCTGGGTGGCAATCGTGAAAGGTCAGCGGGTAACTCACAGAGGCCCTTCGATAATAAGGATCCCTACGGACTCACCTCACCGCAGCAAACCAGCCTCTGGCGGAACTCGGATAGAGCAGAGGACTGAGTTGGCGACTGGCGGCAGTCCGCCGCAGGCCCTATTTCTAGGTACCGCCCTCGCCCCACCTCCTCCACCGCCCAACCCTGAAATTCCAAGGCCGACATTCTCTCCGAGAGCCATGGCCTCCTGGGCGACCTTCGCTGTCCTGTTGCCCCGCCTCCCCCTGCAATCTTAGCAAGAGTCCCTTAGGGAACAGAATTTTCATGTACAAAATGTTAACCTTTTCTTCAACCTCTAAAATGAACTACTGCCTGGACGCTTGAGAAAGTCATGTTTGTGTTCATGTAAAACGACTTCTTGCCAGGACTTGCAGGAAAAGGGAAATGCAGAGGGCCGCCCAACTATGGTTAACGCAGCTCCGCGTCTACCACACCCTTGCCTCTCTTCAGGGGAGCTGAGCTTATCAGGGTAGGGTTAAAAACTCTCTCCAGGAGTTAACCTCCTCCACTCCCCTGTTGTCTTCCTGGCATAAAACTCTTTCAGCTGAGAGTCGCTCTCTTCCTGGGGTAAAATCCAACCATAGATCCCCCTACTGTTCACTCAACACTCAAGTGTGCTGAAAGCTGAAGGAAAATGCCAGGCAAGCCTTTTCAGCAAGCTGACAGCCTGGTGAATATTATCCCAGCTCTGCTTGCTGCCTTGCTAACACAGATTAGAACAATGAAGGAAAGACAAAAACCCTGTATGGGTATCTAGTCACTGAAGTTCATATCTCTTAGAGACCTGATCTGATTTTAAGACTGAGAATCAGTATCTTGGGAGATCAGTTGATAAGAAAATCAGGCTGCCCAGGTTTTCCAGATCACCACTGAATGGGACCAAAATCTCATACAGGTCTCTTTTAGGTGTTATTTCAAGCTGGAAAAACTGGGATGGCCAGCAAACTGAATGGAAACTGTTGATAGCAAATAGTCCAAAGAAAGTGGCCCCTGCCCAGGGTGTGAAGGAAGTGAGACGCAGAAGGGAGGTGAGAAACCCATCTGCAAAGAATGTAAATGATTGTGCCCTGTACCTCCTCTCATCCACTGAAAAGGGGGAAAATGATAGCTTGCTCATAAAAACCAAGTTGTGAATGAAGAAGTTCAAGCACTTGGTCTTTCAAAATTAAACTTCTGCCAATTGACAAAAACAGTGCAATTGCCCATTTTTCTTTCTTTCTTTTTTCTTTTTTTTTTTTTTTTATTATTATTTTTAGAGAAAGGGATCGGGAGAGAGGCAGAGAGGGACAAAGACAACAATGTATGGTTGCCTTTCACCTACCTCCAGCTAGGGATCTGGCTGGAGACCTGGCTTGCAGCCTGGTTATGTGCCCTGGCTGGGGAATAGAACCAGCGACCTTTGGGTTTGTAGGCAGGCACCTTATCCACTGTGCCACCAGCCAGGGCTACAATTGCCAAAATCTTTCAACAGTCCTTGCTGAAAATAGACACGGATTTAGCACAAAACCTCAAAGATTATACTGACTCATTCAACACTATATGATCAGGCCCTCTTTTTATTTCCTAAAGAATGATTGTACCAAAGTTTACCCAACAAGTCTCTATGATAGGGGACTCAAATGTTGGAAAAGTTAAGTTTCAGGTTAACAGTTAATAAATAGGCTTAGTCATCAATGTATGTAAAAAGCTATTGTTTTAGGAACTGAAGGTATGACCCATTTTGACTCCAGGAGACCATAAGCAGTTCCACCTTTGTGCTTCAGGAGGACTGCAAGCAATCAAGATGGTATCTGAGCCACTGTATTCCATGGTAAAACCACCACTGCCCAGAACACAGATGAAAGATAGCTGCAGCTTTTATCTGATTAACGTTTTCTCTGAATTTCAAAGCCCTTACCTACACTTTTGTCCTTAAAAAAAAAGGTTTAAAATGGAATTTAAGGTGGTTTGTTAGGGACAACCCTGCTATCTTCTCAGCTAGCTGACCATCTGAATAAAGCACCCATAAAGATTCTGTCTCTGCTTATTGGGTCTGGTAGGTGACAGGCAGCTCAAACATCAGCTTTTCCAGTTTCACCCATATAGGCAACTTCCTAGAAGGGCAGCCTCTTTCTACCCATCCAGACACAGGTGCTGAGTGCCCACAATCTCCAATGATTACTGTTACTCATGACCAAATTCCACAAACTGGTTTTGGATCTTTATTTTTGTTTTTTTACTATTGCGAAAGAAAAATAGTCCCACAGAATGGTGGAATGGTAACGATGTACAATTCAGAGTCTTAGATTGACTCTAGCAAAGATACATAAATTTGAGCAATTCCTTCAGCCTTTCTGTGATTCAGCCTTCTCATCAGTGAAGTGGATTTTTTTTTTTTTTTAGGGTCAAATGTGATTGTGTTTCAACTGTTTTGTGAACAACAAAGCTCTGTGCAGCGATCAGAAGGTAGTCTGGTATAAATGCAAAAGTTCTCCACCTTTTTCTCACCTAAAACTCAGGAGAGCCAAGATAGGCTTACCTTTGCAGTGATGAAGGAAAGGGAAGAAAAGAAATGCCTGAGGCCCCACTGCTCCCTTTCATCCACGTTAACCCTCCACACTCCTGCTTCCCTAAAGCTCTTTAGATTAGACTAAGTAGGATCCTCCCTACCTTCTTTCTGCATTCCCTTCACTTAGTGTATTAGTTTCCTAACACATTACCACCAATGTAGTAAATTAGAACAACAGAAATTTATTCTCTCAGCTCTGTAGGCCAGCAGTCGAAAATCAAGATGGCTGCTGAGTCAGGTACCCTCCAAGGGGAGAATCTGTCCTTCCTTCCTTCCTCCAGCTTCTGGTGGCTCCCAGAGTTTCTTGGCTTGGATCTGCATAACTTCACTCACTGCCTTAGTCTTCACAGGGCCTTCTTCCAATGTCTTTTCTTCCTTTCTCTTTGAAGACACTTATCATCTTAGATTTAAGGCCCTCCCTTATCTAGGATAATCTCATTTTGAGATTATTGTTTACTCTACAAAAACCTTTTTTTTGAAATAAATCCCATTCACAGGTACAGGCATTAGGATTTGGGCATATCTTTTGGGAGGTTACCATTCAACCCACTACATTTACTATCTCTGCAAACTAAGATTAATACATCTACCCAAAGAGGTTGTTATTGGGGTTGAGGGGTTATATATTTGACATTTAGCTAAGAGTAAATATTCAATAATGAGGTTTTTCATTTTCAGTATGTTCCTGAACCAAAATTCATGAGCCTAACACCTCAAAGGGCCAAAACTCAAAACTCCAAAGAGTTTGGAGTAAGGAGAAATTTATTGATAGAGAAGGTGCCAGCTGAGAAGATGGAAGACCTAATGGTGCCTCAATCCATCTTGCCTGATAAATCAGATTAAGGGATTTTAAGGGGTCATAGGAAGCAGGTATGCAGAAGTGCTGGTGGGGCAAGTTTTAATTGGAAAACTTGAAACACAGCCGTTTGTGATAAAGGGACATCAACTTCAGGCCTTTGCTTGCTGGTCTTTTTGTTCCATATGTTAAGGGTGTGCGCAGGGGATGGGGTAGGTGGAGACTTTTCCTGTGCACATGGAGGCGAAAGTTCTCTGCACATGCTTTGGCTACATAACTTGCATTTTTAGTCTGTTGTCTCTGAAAAGCAACTCCCTCTGTATCTTGTTAAACAAGATAAGATAGGACCACTGATTCTGCGGTTACAAGTACAATTCTGTTTTTCACCTGTTGTCCTGGTAATATATTTTAATAACGCTTCCTTTCACTCTTAAAAATGTCCTGATTTGAGTGATAAATCACACAGTTCCTTTATGCTTAGTTTTTAAGATCCTTTCCAGTCCTAAAATATTAGATTCTTAGACAAAATTTATTGTCCAGTCCATGCATGACCCCTTGTCAATAAGTGAGGTCAAAGGTAGTTGTATTGAAGAATGACAGAAAGGAATCAATCATCTAATCCAGAACTTCTCCAATTTTACTGTGGGGTAGGTATCCCTGGGGCTTCTGTTTAAATGCAGATTCTTAGTCAGTAGGGCTGGGGACTGAGATTCTGCATTTCAATGAACTCCCAGGTGATACTGATGTTGGTCTATAGACCACATCTTGAGTAGTGAGCTTGTAGAGTATGGACAAAGAGATGGGTATTACATTTAACTGATAACAAAAGACCATGGGGTCCTGGGTAGTTTCCAGGAAGCCAACATAAAAAAGAATTGATTCCAAAGAGTTGACCCTTACCCAAATGAAAGGATAAAGTTAGCACCATTTGCTATCATGGCACCATTTGCTGAGTAGGCCTATGACCTTGTTAAACATGACTGCCATTTCACTTTTCTGAGTTTATATCCCCAGGACTGGAAATTACTGACTGGAAAGCAAGAACAGAACTAACCACTCCCTACAGCAACAGGCAGAAGATAACATTGGAAACAGCTGCAGCCTCCTACTACAACACCCCAATAGCCCAGGGGCCTCGCAACAACCCCCACCTTTTTAAAATCCAATTATAAACCAATTAAAAACTCAAAGCCTCCCTGGCTGGTGGCACAGTGGATAAGGTGCCGGCCTGCGGACCCAAAGGTCACTGGTTTGATTCCCCAGCCAGGACACATAACCAGGTTGCAAGCCAGGTCTCCAGCCAGTTCCGTGGCTGGAGGCAGGTGAAAGGCAACCATACATTGATGTCTCTCTCCCTCTCTGCCTCTCTCCCTTCCACCCTCTCTAAAAAATTAATAAATAAAATCTTAAAAAAAAAACAAACTCAAAGCCTCACACCCTCGATGTTGGTGTTATCTCTTCACACTATGCTCCTCTCCTTTCCTGGAGAGTGAATAAAAACTTTACTCTCCAATTTTCTTCTCTTTGTGAATTCTTTCACAGTCCACATCACCAACCACCCTAACACCAAGGATTCATATTATGTGCAACTTTTTCCTTCTGCTTTGATGCAATTGTGGGCAATGGGAATAGAGATGTTTAGATTAAAAAGCTTTGAGCAAATATCAATACTCTCACGAATAGATGCCAGTGACAAAATATCATAGTTGGAGCCAAATTACAAATACTGGTTTAATTTAAGAGATAAGTTAGAACAGAGAAATAAATCTAGGAAGGTTTTATTTCTACAAGTTGCTGTTGCATTTCTTGCTTCCATTCTCTCTTTGAGACCTCTCTTTTCTCTGATTTCATACCTTTCTTGGGTTTTCAGTATATCCTGCCTTGGTCTGTGTGTTTGCTTCATCAGGAACTGCATATTCACCTGTAACTCCCTACCTATATTCCACTCCTTCTCTACCTGCACAGAATTTTACTTCATACTACACTATTGTTCAGATTCCATGAACAATAGTCACAAATTAAAGTCCAAATATCAAATAGATTAGATCTTGAAGCACTACCACTTTAACTTCTATTACGGTCCAACAAAACCTTTCTCACCTCCCCTGGTTTCTGCAGAATTTTTTCTTCTCTGGGTTTTGGATCCTATCACAATGCTTCCCCCACACCCACCCCCAACTCCCACTTCCTGCACAATTCACTCCTGATCTCCTTCAAATATAGCTCACTTCAGGGATTAAGGATGCAACACGGGAATCCTGCCAGTTGGTGAGATGTCTATTCTGATTATGCATTCCAGAACTAGGGAAATAACCACAGGATAGATTCAGGGATTCATCAGATTCACTGTTAGATGGACCTGAGTTAAAACTCCATTGTTTACCATAGACTCCTATTTTCACTGTTAGAGCAGGGTGACATTTTGGGTCTCTAGAAGTTAGTGTTAATTTAGAAACAATGTCCAGTATTCCCTAAAGAGTCTAATTATTTCCCTTTATTCAAAGTATAGTCGCCCTGGTAAATGGCTATTGGTCCTATGACAAAAAGGAGCCACATACTAAACCTGAGAAGCTCAGAAAAGGCTAATATGGCAAGCCTTACAAACTCAGAGACCTAAAGTAACCACAAAGGTTGATCTGAAATTTTGAACCAGCAATTCCACTGCTAGGTCTATTCCCAAAGAACCCTGAAACACCAATTCAGAAGACCCTATGCACCCCTATGTTCATAGCAGTGCTATTCACAATAGCAAAGTACTAGAAACAGCCTAAGTGCCTACCAGTGGATGAATGGATCAAAAAACTACGGTACATACACAATGGAATACTACATAGCAGAAAGAAAGAAGGAACTCCTACCTATTGCAACAGCATGATTGGAACTGGAAAGTATTACGCTTAGTGAAATAAGCCAGGCAGCAAAAGACAAATACCATATGATCTCACCTAATTCAGGAGACTAATGAATAAATAGAC
>PVIW01009880.1:0-48476 GCA_004026585.1 Noctilio leporinus
TGATGATTTTGAGGACGAGGAAGCTGAAGAAAAAGCTCCAGTAAAGAAATCTATACGAGATACTCCAGCCAAAAATGCACAAAAATCAAACCAGAATGGAAAAGACTCAAAACCATCAACACCAAGATCAAAAGGTCAAGAATCTTTCAAAAAACAGGAAAAAACTCCTAAAACACCAAAAGGACCTAGTTCTGTAGAAAACATAAAAGCAAAAATGCAAGCAAGTATAGAAAAAGGTGGTTCACTTCCCAAAGTGGAAGCCAAATTCATCAACTATGTGAAGAATTGCTTCCGGATGACTGACCAGGAGGCTATTCAAGATCTCTGGCAGTGGAGGAAGTCTCTTTAAGAAAATAGTTTAAACAGTTTGTTAAAATTTTCCATCTTATTTCATTTCTGTAACAGGTGATATCTGGCTGTCCTTTTTATAATGCAGAGTGAGAACTTTCCCTACCATGTCTGATAAATGTTGTCCAGGTTCCATTGTCAAGAATGTGTTGTCCAAAATGCCTGTTTAGTTTTTAAAGATGGAACTCCACCCTTTGCTTGGTTTTAAGTATGTATGGAATGTTATGATAGAACATAGTAGTAGTAGTGGTCAGACAAATGGAAATGGTGGGGAGACAAAAGTATACATGTGAAATAAACCTAGTATTTTAATTAAAAAAAAAAAAACAGAACTGCCTTTTGATCCAGCAATTCCACTACTGGGACTATACCCAAAGAATCCTAAAACACCAATTCATAAGAACCTATGTACACCTATGTTCATAGCAGAGCTAGTTACAATAGCCAAGTGCTGGAAACAGCCTAAGTGCCCATCAGTGGATCATTGGATCAAAAACTTTGGTACATTTACACAATGGAATGCTACACAGCAGAAAGAAAGAAGGAACTCCTACCCTTTGCAACAACATGGATGGAACTAGAGAGTATTATGCTTAGTGAAATAAGCCAGTCAGTGAAGGACAAATACCATATGATCTCACCCATTACAGGATAATAATGAACAAAACTAACAACAAGTAAAACAGAACCAGATATATGAATACAGTGAATAGGCCTTCAGTGGTCAGGGGAAAAGGGGTTGGAGGGAGGGGGGAGAAAGAGGTAAGGAAGGGGAGCAGTTTAGACAAGAACCTAGTATAAAGGAACCATGGACATGGACAACAGATGGGATTGACTTTGGGGGGAATGGGTGGGTGGGGAGGGGGACAGAGGGGAGCAAAAAGGGGATGGATGTAATACAACAACAATAAAATTTTAAAAATAAAAAGAATGAATGCAGATCCCAAACACAATTACTTAGCAGCACCCTTCACAAAATACAATTGATGATTTCAACTTTTAAAACAAATTCAAGTTTCTCTAGCTTTTCATGACTTGGTTATTTTGGACCTTATAAAGCTGTAATTTATTCAAAGGGGCAAGATAAACATATAAAGAGTTTTTAATTACAATTTTAAAAATAACTAATTACCAGTGATTTCTGAAAAATGGCAAAAAATATATTTAGCAAATAAATGTTATATGCATGTAATAACACATATGTTTAAGTACATACACAAAATTACATGTTTTAGGACCAAGAGAACAAAATTTTTAGAAGAATTAAAGCTCTATCTGGTGGCACAATGGATGAGGTGCCGACCTAAGAACCCAAAGGTCTCTGGTTCGATTCCCCAGCTAGGGCAAATAACCAGGTTGCAAGCCAGGTCTCCAGCCAGGTCCATAGCTAGAGGCAGGTGAAAGGCAACCATACATTAATGTCTCTTTCCCTCTCTGCCTTTTTTCCTTCTCCTCTCTCTAAAAATAATAAATAAAATAAAAGAATTAGATGTTTCCCAATGAAGCCAAATAGAATTCATCCAAAAAAAGAAAGAATTTTGTTGAATTGTCCTATACTTGTTTTATAGTGTAGTATTGATTTTAGCCACCAGAATTAAAACATAATAAAAAACAATTTATTTGTTTACTGTGTGTCTCCAGCACTTGGAACAATACCTGATCAGATGCTCAAAAACAGTTTTTGATTGAATGAATAAATCCCAGCTGCAGATGACACCGTTAGGTAGGGTAGCGCATAAACCAAGGCAGGGCACTGGAGGGAAGACCCGTCTAACCCACTAATGCAGCAGTCCTGAGCCTGGTCTGATATTATTGCCAACATCATAAGTTGTCCAACATCATAAGAAACACCATGTTAGCATTGGAGGAGGGGAGTCCTTGAAATTCTATCATTTCCACTATCTGGGAAAGAAAAGCCTTTGAAACTATGTATCCATCCCAGGGACTAGAAGGGGAAGAGGAGGCGACCACAGTTAACTGCTTAACTCTGGTCACTGTCTTACATGGGGCTCCCTAGTGCTTACAGAAAGAGGCCATAAATAATTTTGGATAACTGTCTCAACTTAAATTAACTACCACATGTCACATATCTGTGGTGAACAAGATAACCAAATGGGGTCTGTGGCAAGATGAGAATTCAGGCTAACAGACCCTCACACACCTATGATTGGGCAGTCTCGCCCCCCAGGGATTGACCACCTTTACCAGTCAATCACCATGTGACTTCCTCTCTCCTGCCAACTATGTTAAGTCCTCAGGACAAAGGCCCTGATGCTCTTGCTTCCTTTGCTTTTTGCCGCCCAAGTTCTTGCCTCACAAGACCCATTCTCTTTCATGAGAACATATCACTAATGAACTTTGCATGCATGCTAATAGACTTGTTGATCTGTAATTCTTTACTGCAAAACTGAGTTTCTCCTAAAACAATACACTACACTCTTTTTAGTGCTTAAGGAATCTAAATAGTTGTAATTCAGCCCCAGTCCCCCAAATATGCTGTGCTACATTTCAAACCTCAATTAAAGAAATTAAAAAGGTACTCTTTTACATTTACAAAATTAATAGTTACGTAAGCAAAAAAATAATTTTGCTTTCCATGGTGCCTATTAAAAAAGATTTCCATCTTTGTTCCTTCAAAAAGTTTAGCATTAGAGCATATAGAAACAGAAACCAGAAAGACCTAAAGTTTGGTTCACTCTTGTGATGGATAAAACATAGCACGACTGTCTTTGAGAAAAAGAAATGAAGTTACAAGGTGCTGCAGTAGTGGTGAATTATGGGAAGAGTGGAGAAGGACAATAAGCAGGAGATTTTTAATCACAGGCTTTAATTTAAATTAAAATTTTCTGCTGAGAATTCCTTTGATAATTGCTTCTAATTTTTCTATCATTTGTCTTTTATGTTTTTAGCTGTGTTCATTACGGGGAAGATTTTAAATTTGAAATAATTGTGCATACTGAATTCTTGATTGTCTCAATTTTTATTTCATTACATTTCTTTAATATTATAATGAACAATGTGTTCTAATGCATCCAGTTATTAAGGAATATTTGACTAGTCAAATACAACTTTAGAAACCTTATATTCTATTATTTTGCTATTCTATTTAAATGCATTCTTATAGCTTTTATTGTTTTTATTATATCAGTATTCAGATCTAATTAATTCTGCCAGCACAATAGCTTGTTAAAATGCCTTGAGGCAGTAAACAGTGAAGATGTATGCTGTGTATATATACACACAAATGGTTTGATTATTTTAAGTAAAGTGATTGGATGTTAATTGCTTAAAATGAGTAAATTCATTCAAAACAGTTAAATCTGCTATGTGAATAAAAAACTACAATTTCAAAATAAAAGTATTGGGAGCTTCATATCAATGCTACTCCCTTTAAAAAATATCCAAAAACAAACAATGTATTTTTTATTGCATCCAGAGGAATTGTAATCCACTATCTAGTCTCAAGAAATTGCACTTAATTTCCACATAGTTTTTTGATATTGGCTACCTACTCTATTAAGGTGTAGGTTCAATCTAAATTAAAATGTCCTATACAAGGTAAACCTAAGTATATAGGCTGATACATCAGATCTTCTATTTAAAGTCACTGGCTGTCCAGCTTTTTTCTTTCATGTTTCTACTACCTATACAGCGTTCATTTTCCCTTTAAAGGCAGAAACGGGAAGTTGCACTTAACCACTTCCTCTCCCATTTCAAGGGAAGACCTTGCGCTTACCAGGTCTGTCCCGGAAGTATCCAGCCAATGTCACTATAATTAAAAGTTTGCGCAGCTGATACTTTCAGGACAGACCTCTATCGCCACACTTAACTAACTGCAGGGAAGCTACCAAGCAGTCTTAATTCTGAGCAACCATGGCCCAACTAAAGCTTGTAAAGGGAAAGTAGCTACCTCTGCCATGAAACATGAATAAATAGAGCCTCTGCTGGTGGCTCAGTGGAATGGGACAGGCCTTCCAACCAAAGGTCACTATTTCGATTCCTGGTCAGGGCACTTAAATGGGTTGCAAGCCAGGTCTCCAGCCAGATCCGTAGCTAGAGGCAGGTGAAAGGCAACCATTCATCCATGGCTCTTTCCCTTCCCCCTCTCTAAAAATAATAAATAAAATCTTTAAAGACAATAATAATAATTAAAAAATAAAAATAACGAATTAAGTCTTAAAAAAGTGAATAAATTAAAGCTCACAAATTTATTAAATTACATCTAAAACTTCCATTTTGCAGCTGTAAAATTAAAAACTTATGGCCTCTGTGTTTAGTGATCATCAATGAATTCCAAAACAGAAGTAATAAAGAGGAAACAACATTTGATTTTTTTCAATATAGCTTTGAATTGTACAAGTTAATTTTAGTTCACAGGAGTCAGACTTTATGAAAACATACCATCCACAAAAACTGTCATTAAAATAAGATATGGTTCTTTTTTTTAAGATTGAATTATTATTTTTAGAGAGAGGGAAAGGGAGGGAAGCAGAGAGGGAAATAGACAGCAATGTATGGTTGCCTTTCATCTGCCTCCAGCTACAAACCTGGCTGAAGACCTGGCTTGCAACCTGGTTATGTGCCCTGGGTAGGGAATCGAACCAGCAACCTTTGTGTTCTCAGGCCAGCACCTTACCCACTGTGCCACCAGCCAGGGTGGTTTTTTTGTTTTTTGTTTTCATATTGCTTCTCTGTGTTGGACACTGATGATTACCCAGTATTCTTGTTCCTTCTTCTTTTCTGCTCTCCTTTTTCCTAAATAATCCCAATGTAATTTGAGTATTCACATTGAATACCCCAATCTCTGTCTGTCTGTCTGCCTGTCTCTCTCTCTCTCTCTCTCTCTCTCTCTCTCTCTCTCTCACACACACACACACACAGAACAAATATACTTACAGAGTCCATATCTCAATCATAAAGGGAACAAACTTGTGTGTGAAACCAATGTTGCCAACAGCAGAGTAGAAACACTGAAAGAAATTGGATCCTTGATGACAAGGTTGAGCAGCTGAATCAATACACTTTGATGCCATCCCTTGAGGTAATACATTTTCTTATTCTTAAACCAGCGTAAGTTAATTTTTTAATCAT
Organism: Noctilio leporinus; assembly: GCA_004026585.1. NCBI lineage: Eukaryota > Metazoa > Chordata > Mammalia > Chiroptera > Noctilionidae > Noctilio > Noctilio leporinus. Next base: position 5,440 of record PVIW01009880.1, read on the forward strand.
TTATTTCACAAAGCATCAGAACTGATACATATTCTTTTTTTTTTTTCCCCTAACCCTAACCCTAACCCTAACCCTTGATATATATTCTTACATAATGCTTTTCCATGCTTACAAAAACATTGAGCAATATCATTTCTAGTGTTCCAAAAAGCTATTTACAACTCTGAAAAGTAAAATTTTAACCAGAAATTATCAAATTTTCATAAAATAAGTTCATATAAATCCTGAATAAATTTGGGTTTAAAATAATACAACTTAAGTTTCAGATTGATCAAAAAAAAATATTTTAATTTTGTAAGCATTGACTTTCATAAAAATTCTGTAGAATCTGTATAATTTCTCATCTAATATATTGTGTCAGTATGGTCCTCTGAGGTTCATAAGAGTACAGAAATACAGATATTAAATCAAGGACAGATTCTACTTGTCCAGCACTAGGAAGCTAAGTGCTTGCCTGCTAAAATGTGTCTACTGATGTACTCTCTTAACTCTCCTTTGCTTTAGGCTTATGTTTTCCATAAGAAGAGTCCTGGGAGTTTATCTGTTTTCACAGGCAAGAAGTGAGTGCTGCATTATTCAAAGGGAACTTCAAATGGTTTCACTTTGCAATAGAAATTGTCTGAAAGAGTCTTAAATAAGTTCTATTGCAAATACATTTAGAACCAATGTGTTCTAAATGACTGCAAAAAGAAACTGTTGTACACTTCTGATGTTTTTCCTCAATGTTTTTTCTTTTATGTCATTACTATTTCTGACTTACAAATTATTACACTTTGTATCATAAAGCAGATCATGATAATTGTCAGTCCCATTTAAGATTTTGAAAGATTGTGAAAGAGATAGATGTTTAAGACCTCTGAATAAGAAGTGAAGTAGTATTAGCATGTGATTTAATATTAGCTGCTTGGGTCACATGATCCAATGGTCTCTAAATGAAACACATTCTGAAATAATGGTAACAGAACTAAATAATAACTCCTGAAAGAATGAAAAGACATATATGGGCTACTTATAACTTCATACAGAGAATCGTGCTCAGCTCAAAGCATTTAATTAGAAATTGATTCCCTGTATATCAAAAGCAAAATATGCATTGATATATTCTAGCTTAAAAAAAAAGAAAAAGAAAAAGTTGACATTACAACTTTTTAGCTTAATAAAGGATAAAACAATGTAAATTGCCAATGTTGAAGGAGAAAATTGTACACCTTTAACATATGAAAAGATCACTTTTCTCTTTAGTCAACTTGTAAGTAAATTAGGAAATATCAATACATTTCACATAACTTAGCAGTGTTTTCAGAAATCAACATGTTAAGATACCAGTATTACAGTTTGTCAAGAGCATAAAAGCAGAATTCTAGGTTTTAAATCTTGGCTCTATGACTTAATGACCGTGTACCTTTAGGCAAATTAATGAACTTCTCTAGTTCTTAATATCCTCACCTGTAAGGTGGGGATGATAACAGTAAACAGGTGATAAGGTTGTTATACAAGGATTAAAGAAGTAAATACAGGTATTTAAAAGAGTGCATGTGGCATAAAATGTAAACTATTATTAGTAACTTCATATACATGAAAATTGTCAATTCACTCTATAAGTGTCAGAAATGCCCATTAAAAGCATATCTCCTATGCTTTTTTGTTTCAACTTTTTAAAAAACATTTACTTATTTACAATAAAGATTTTTATTTATTATTTTCAGAGAGAGGCAGAGAGGGAAAGAGAGAGACATCATTGTAAGGTTGCCTTTTACCTGCCTCCAGCTGCGAACCTGGCTGGTGACCTGGCTTGCAACCTGGTTATGGGCCCTGGTTGGGGAATCGAACCAGAGACCTTTGGGATCACAGGTCGGCGCCTTATCCATTGTGCCACCAGACAGGGCTGTTTCAACTTTTAATAGTCATATAAATACATAGTGATACATGGCTCTATGTTGTAGAGTTATTGAGAATAAAAGTTAAGCTTGCAGTCTGTTTTCTTTCCTAGGATTTCTCTCACTATATAAATATTTTTAACATAATATATTCACAAAATATAAATAGCTCAACTAGCTTAAAACCTTTTTAAAAAGATATTCATTATACTTAATATATAAAAACTCATTTGGCATTTTATCAAAGATAAAAATAATGTAGTTTACTAGATATTTTCAACTAATGCATGGGTATTTTGTTTTCACTTAGTTCAGATTGTTTTTGGACAACAATTTCTCTTAGACCTAAGTAAACGGAATTTATTGAGTTTGTGATTTAATCACATTGATTCGGCTCCTCAAATCACAAGTATTGAGATACCATTGAATTTCCATATAACGTGTGCTGTTCCCTATACTTGGGAGTCAATTTCTTGTAATCATCAAACATTTGTTGCAAACCAGTCAGATTCAGGGTGTCCCCGGGGCTCCAGGTAAATTATGGAAAAACTTTAGAACAGAAAAAAACCTCAGCACATGCCAGACAACCCCCTTTATTCATAGGTGAAACCAATGCCCTCAAAATGACTCATCAGCAGAGAGGGGTCAGTTGATGGCTTTAACTACACAGAAAATTCAGATTTCTGTTCACCACATCCCATTGCTTAGTGTTTGCAGGATCCCTGTCCTTACGTTATGGTCAGCTTACTAGAAAATTTGCTTCTCTGTAGAACAGCAGCTTTTAATTTCAATGGCATTGTTATGGCCTTTTATAAAGATGCATTGAGTCCTAGAAAAGGTCCTGTCCTCAATTCCACTAAAGATACGACATTATTAATAGACCCCCCCAAAATGGTCATATCCATACCCTATCTAAAGTTTGTGATGAAATCATTATGTTTTTCTGATTAAAGAAATTGCTCTACCTTGGTCAGTCTGCCCCAGCTATTATCTAAGAACATATCAAAAAAGTGCTGGCTGACATGTTCTAACAAGAAAAGATGCAGTTGTGAGTTATTAGAAGATGTTGGTTGAGCCTTCATTTACAGTAGGATAAAAACAAACTACAATAAGGTATTCTTGAATACTGACATATCCCTTGGAAGACTTACAATTTGAATCTTTCAATCAGAATATTTGTATAACTACCTTCATTTTACTTTGTGCACGGTGGCAATTAGATAACAATCTCTTCATAACAGTAAAAAATAAAGTTAAGCATCTATCTAATGAATCTTATCTGTGTATATACCAAATCCTAGACTTCTGTAGGGAATTTTACTTATTTTTTTTCATTGCTATTCTTAAACTGAACTTTGTGATGAATTGCCTTAATCTCCTATTCTCTTTGTTGATATAAATTCAACCACAGAAGGCCAGTAATTAAGGAGCCTATAAAATGAGGAGAATTTCCATACTTTCTTGACTCCAATTTGAAAATCATGTTTATTTGCTACTCCTATAAATCCATTTGTACTGCTCTAATTGTTAAACATAATACACACAAATACAAATGGGCAGAACATGAATATTCAAAGAATTTTAATACGGACACAACTTTTGTCACTCTTCCCTTCCTTCGCGCCATACTAGACAGATAGTATACAATTTCTTTCTTCATGGAATGTTTTAAAGATTATGCCCTGGAGCTCAAGTAAAGGTAATGATTCAGATTCCATTTTTAATGGCAATAAATGTCGCACATGAAAAGTAGAGCTTAGGAGAACATGTGAAGAGGAGATTCCTCTAAATGTGAAGTAAGAAAGGCCTGAGGTCTGAAGCACTGAGAAAACTCACTCATTATCCCTGGAAGAATTCCTGACAGGAAAACCATGAGACCTAAGAGAGAAATGGATTTGTGGACCATCTAAGAAGTTTGGAGCAAAGGTACAAATCAGCTAATTTGAGCTGACTGCTGGGATGAGCAATGTTCTGTGGCCTAGGAATGATAGAAAAGCAGCAATAAACTAGTAGGCCTGAAGTAGCCATTCTTAACAATAATCAGTATTGATGGATGATTAATGACTTGTATTTCTCTTTCTACCTCCAAATCATAGCATAATCCTCAGTGAAGCTTGGGAAGGAGAAGCCTTGTTTCATGTTCCATGGTCAGATTGTACCACAGAATAGAATATGAGTGTGGACAAGGTTCAATGGCAGATAAGTGACACCCAGAGGACACTAGTGCAATATTCAAGGTCATGGGGCAAAAATAACATACACACCAGACTTAAGTGGTATAGAGCTTACTTAAAACTAGCCTGGAGAGACGGTGTGCACAAGGTCTAATGCCTTGCAATGCATGAGTCCCCATGGCCAGCAGATCCATCTGCAGCTATCACAAACAGTGTGATTGCATGCAGCCCACCTCTAGCTGTAATATAAGAACTCCTACCTCTCCCCTGTGGGCCTGAAATACAGAAAGCTGTGGGCATTGACATATGCTCTTAAGCAGAACACATTTAGTTTGAAACAGGGAAAGATACCCCCACCCCAGACCCACAAAGCTGTGTGGACTTTTCATCTCTTGGCAGCAGAAGTTCATTCCAGGCCCAGGGCCCATTCTCATGGGGCTGAAGCAGGGTTGAAAGATGTGTGCAGAGGATTGTCTTTCCTGACAAGCTTCAAAAGCATAAATGGATCATACTGTCATCAATTTAACTGCCTTTTTAAATAAATGGGATGTTCCCTGCTGAAATTAAAGCCTCCTAAACACAGGTTCAGAGATAGGTAATAATGCCTATCACTAAATGGTTTTCTCTGCTATCCTCTGGCATTTGTGATTCTTTTTCTCTATTAACCATAGTTTCCCAAATTAAAATGTAAAAAGCATTCTTAGTCCCCTAAGCTTTTTGCTCAAGGTGAATGGGTAACCTTAAACATGTTGACCGCCTACTTGAATTCTACTTAATTTCATAAACTTTCCCTTAACATCCTCACTGCTTTTGAAAACTTCTACTTGCCACTTCTACAACTATTTCTAGTCACTTTTATTTCTTACTACTCCTCACTAAATTCTCACTACTTCTCATTGACATCCTATGTTAATAGATACATGATGATGAAAAATAATAACTCAAAAAGATATAGTTGTGCAAATAAACCATTAATTATGTATGACCACATACTCTATTAATATTTTACTTAGCATCAGTGACTCTCGTACTATTTTTCTTAATCTTTCTATTAACTTATTTTCTTACTCTTTTTCTTTTAACCTATTGACTTTAAAAATGTACCCGTTGGCTCTGGCTGGTAGCACAGTGGATAAGGCGCCGGCCTGCAAGCCCAAAGGTCGCAGGTTCGATTCCCCAGCCAGGGCACATAACCAGGTTGCAAACAAGGACTCCAGTCAGGTCTTTGGCTGGAGGCAGGTTAAACGCAACCATACATTGATGTCTGTCTCCCTCTCTGCCTCTCTCCCTTCCCTTCTTTCTAAAAATAATGAAATAAAATCTTTTTTTAAAAAAAAATGTACCCGCATGCACAGAGCTAGCTACCTGCTACACACATAAATGCACACACACAAACAGAGCCAGTTTGTCCATTTTGACAAAGTGATTTATAGAGAAAAATATTTAAGACCAATTATAAATAATAATAATAAATAATAATAATTGTGTTTCTAAATACATGATATAGATTAACAATTTTCCACAATCATATCTCCAGTCAGCCTAGATTGCTTGGTTGATTGAATTCAGAAAACAAATGGTCAAAATGTTAGTAGTTTAGCCCTGGCTGGTGGCTCAATGGATTGGCTCTGGCCTGCAAACCCAAAGGTCACTGGTTCGATTCCCCAGTCAGGGCATGCAACCAGGTTGCAAGCCAGATCTCCAGTTAGGTCTGTAGTTGGAGGCAGGTAAAAGGCAACCATGCATTGATGCTTCTCTCCCTTTCTTCCTTCCTCCCTGTCCTTCTCTCTGAAAATAATAAAATATTTAAAAAAAATTTTTAACACTGGTAGCTTAAAAATAGTTGTTGTTGCTTTCCTTCATTACAGGCTATAATGATTATTTGGGGACACTACTCATACTGCTGACTATTACTGGTCATCAATAATTAATCCCCTTTGGCCTATAAGGGATTAACCAGTTCTTAACTTCCTCTTAATCATTTATCATAAACACTTTTGTTCTACATTTCCCTCAGGAAAAAAGTCCTCTTACTATCAAAAAACAATGTTAATCACACAAGAATAGAAAATCTCCTCATTAAATTCCTGAAGCTTATTAGGGAAGTTTAAGTTATTCTAACACTGCTCTGATATTGTATCCGCCTAGCGAAGAGTACTGACTCTTCTGCCAGTTAATTGTCTAATATGAGCTGACCCCAAAGACTGAAGTGCATTTTCTCTGCTGAGAAGAAGATAGAGTCGTAGCTGTTTCTACTAAAGCAACTAATTAAAATTTTCTCTCCCAAAACACTCTTCTTCCCTTAGTGCTATTACATTAGCTCATACTTATAAGCATGTTATAGCTATGCTTCATTTTATGCAATTGGTATGTTTCTGAAAGATCCAGAATATTTGGAACCCATCTGAGGTGCAGGGCAGATTTCAGCCTGATGAAAACCCTATGCAGAATAATTTATTAAATAAAGCATTCTAAGGTATACTGTTATCTTTAATGAATGAATATTTTAATGTGTCAATGTTGGAGTATAAAAATAAAAATATTTGATAAAGCTGAAAGAGAATTGGCAAGATAAAAACTACAAACTAAGGAAGGACAGGAAGAAGGCAGAGTCAGAAGAAAGAGAACAACAAGTTTGGCAATGTACGAATGGGGTCAGTGAAAAGAGAGGACCTCACCTGCAAAAAGCAAGCTCACCTAAGACTGATTATCAAGTAATTTTGGAACTCAACTGAAGTGATAAATAGCAAATAAATAAGAAAGCTGTTTAAGAAGTAGAAAAAAGGCTTATGCAGACTACCCAAGCAGAAAGTATATACAGGAAAGATTTCCTCTCTTTCTTAGTCCATGAAGTAAAAAAGGCATTCATGAAGTTAACTAAAGTGAGTATCGGATTTAGGGTTCTGAGTCTTCTAAACTAAACAGTAAATAGCATGACAAATGTTACACATTGTTTAGTTTCTTGGCAACTGCTGGATTAAACAAGCTAAACAAATATAATTTTCCTGCAAGCCTTTATTTTTTAGAGTTTAAATGTATTAGTATATATGGTAAATCTTAAAAAAAAAGATAGTGTTTCCCAAATTTAAGCCACAGAAAGATTTGCTAAAATTATTTCTAGGGATTAAAGATCAGGGCACCATAAATTACCAAAAATTGTACTAAAATACAAATAAAAGTGTCATTAGGAGACAGTAAATAAATATAAGTATTTGATTACATTTGATTTAAAATAGTAAGGTTTTGATTATTTATGTAAGACTAGACACCTGGTTAGTGTAGTGTAATGTCTATTCTTGATAAGGCTATGGAGCAAAGAAAGGAATCATGTGCCCTAGAAAAAGTAATAGGCATTACTACCACCAAAGACACCAAAGCTTTAAGACATATATAGACAAATGAAGCCTACATGGCTCTTTGACATCCTTCAGGTTAAAACCTGAGTTAAGAATCACAAGCTTTGACCTCTGGCTGGTGGGTCAGTGGGTAGGCGCCAACCTGCAAACCCAAAGGTTGCTGGTTCGATACATAGCCAGGTTGCAAGCCAGGTCTCCAGCCAGGTCCATAGCTGGAGGCAGGTGAGGGGCAACCATACCCTGATGTTTCTCTCCCTCACTACCTCCCTCCCTTCCCCTCTCTCTGAAAATAATAAATAACTCTTAAAAAAGAATAAAAGAATCATAAGCTTTAATAGACTTGAGAAGAAAAAACAAAACACAGAAAAGATCTAACTTTCAAGAGTTTCCAAACTATTATAGGTTTCTTAGCATATCCCACAAATCAGATACTTTATAACACATTCTTCATTCACTATGTCTATGTATTGCTGCTTTATACACATAAGCATTCCAGTATCATAGTACATAAACTAGGTTATGAAGGCCTCAAATGTTCCCATTACCATCTACACACAGGATCTTCTTTTAATGAACAATAAACCAATGTGATTTGTGGTCTCAAGTCTGATTTTTTACCTTAAAATCCAGGTCTTGACCTAAGCATCTTAGTAGATGATGAGCCAGAGAAATTTCAGGGGAAGGGAAGAGGAGTTGAGCTCAGTTTTTGCCACAGTGGACATTTAGGTGGAAGTTTTTAGTAAACAGTTGAACATTTACATTTGCAATTCAAAATTAAGTTGGGCTAAAGATAAAGATTTGGAATTCATTAACAAATGATGGGAACTAAAGCCAAGAGAATAGTGAAGATCATTCAGAAGAACAATAAAGAGTGATATGAGGAAAAGCCTAGAGGAAAAACACCTTTAAAAAAAAACTCATTATTTAATGCTTAGCCAGGGGAAAACAAGAATTCCATATAGGAACTTAGGTATCTGCTGGAAAGTGGAGATGATGGTGGGTGATAAAGGGCATCTTGGATCTTTTGGAGTCTTTTTAACACAAGGCATCATATTAGATCAAAATATAAATTTACTCATAATAGAAAATTAGAGAATAATCATCATCCTACATGGATAGACAATATTCTCTCTTCAACAATAAAAGTTATCTGTACACTAGACCATTGTAAGAGGAAGATCTACTATGCAATACTTAAATTGGGCCCTGTTTCAAGAAGGAAGGAGATTAAAATACATTTCTAATCTACTAAGAATTTATTTTTAATTGTGGAGCTAGATGTAGAGCTGGCTTATTTTTTTTTCTTCTAAATAAGAAACGACTAGAAGCAGATCCACAAGACATAGGTAAATCACCAGAGACCTTTAATATTGCTTCTGATCTCCTGAGATCCAATAAGAGTCTTTGAATAAATTTTGATTCTTTGAGTATGGATCTTATTCAAAGATTATAATCTCTCACCATTATAGGCAGGATGTAGTAATAGTAATATATACTGTCTCTGGTTTAAGTGTCCCTACAGAAACTATATAAATCCTTACTACTTTTAGGAGGAATAAACTATACATAATTAGGAAACCTCAAATGATCAACAGAAACACAGACCATAAGGTGAAAACTGTTTGTTAGTTTTCTACCCAAATGTATTTTTCACTTTATTTTTAGACTCAAAGTTAAATAGAATTTTCTGCGTCCTTTTCTAATGAAGTCATATGACTGTTTTTCTCCATGGACTATACTGTAGTGTGATACATGCCTCCATCATGTTATCTTTTCCCTTCTCAATAGCTGGAGGACCATGCAGAGGAGGACAGTTTCTAGGGCACCAGCGAGCAGCCAATGAAAGTAACCTGGTCTCTGAATAACCTCATGGAGCAAAATTGAACCACTCAGTTTGGACTGTTATGTCAAGGAGAAATCAGCTTCTATGTTCTTTAATTTGCTGAATCATTGTTTGTTCCCTTGGTTCTAGCATTTTAATCTTCCCCTAATGAGTAGACCAATATGTCCTGTTCATTGAAGCTGTCTAAGAAATATCATCATCCTTTTGTTATTACTGATCAATACAGGACTGACTCTAATTAAGAATGGCCAGGCATTCAAACATAAGCAATTTTGGAAAATGTGTAATTGAGTTAACTGTACTGTTGTAACTGAAATATAATAATACCTAAATTCAATTGCTATATATAATTTTATGATTGACTTTACATGAAAACTTAGAACTTAAAATTTATTGTAGAGCATAGTCTGGTGACCAATACAAGAAAGTCTTATAAAGTGACATTTGTCATTTAAAAAAAATAATTTAAATGTTTCACCAAGTAAATTTTAATAATCAGTTTAGTTTTTAATTGGTTATTTTATTTTAAGATTTGTATGATACCTAGGTAAATTACTCCCAGCCTAATATATGATATTTCAGGAATTCCTGCAAAGAACACTTTTCTACTTCCTAAAGTTTCCCTTGCTTATTCAAATATGTCTAGCTTTCCTTTAATAGAGTAAAATGGCCATTCAAGAGAAGAGAAGATTTGAAATAATCTGAGAAAGAAAAATAACTTGAATTCCTATCCAGTCAAAAATGATTGATTTAAGACTTTTTCCAAAAACAATTTTTTGTTGGAGGATAGAAAACATTAAAAGTGGAAATAAGAGAGGTGTTTCTTAGAATGAAAAAATATAATTAATTTACTTTTTAACATCATACAAAGTTAATTGACTTTCCTACAAATAAAATGATAAAATAGAAGGGATTAATAGCAAACAAAATTGTCAACCAAAGAAAGGAGGGACACAGCATTGTTAACTGATGTGTGATCACATCTACATGTAAAAAAGTTTTATATGGAAGAAGTTAACCACCTATTATGCTTTTTCTAAAATTTGTATAAGGAAATCAGTTCCCTCTCAAGAAATTTACCCCACTTTCTCATTGATAAATGAAATTATACTGCTGAATTGACAATAATCTTGGACACTTAACATCTCTAAGCCAATTTCCTCATCTATAAAGTGACAAAAGAATACCTACATTAGCTACAGAAAATTATATACAGTGGAGTGACAGCACATTTCCTATCACTCAGGAAGAATTTAATATTTTTTCTCTTCTTGTCACTCATTGTGTTGTAAAGTGCAGTTTGTCAAGTCATCCTTTGCCTTAGTCAAACACCAGAATCAAGGAAAATATATTACAGTTATTACAGTGTACTAACCTTGCTTTGTTGACTTTTCATTATAATAGCTAATTTGAAGAATGCTTAGAACTTTATGGCACAATTTTTTAAAGGTTTTATGGATTCAGATATTAAAATTCAGATAGGTAAAACACTTATGAAGGTACACAGCTGCTAGTTTGAAGAGCTGAAAACTTTCACCTAAAAAATCAAGCTCCAAAATCCAGGCCTTTAATCACTGTTATATACTGCCTCTCAATTTTAGTTTCATAGTAGGTGCCTGAATATAATATCATACAGTCCCATTTTCAGATTTACTATCTAACAGCTCTTAAAAAGATACACTGCCCTGGCTGGTGGCACAGTGGATAAGGCACCAGCCTGCAAACCCAAAGGTCACTGGTTCAGTTCACAGCCAGGGCACATAACCAACTTGAAAGCCAAGTCTTTAGCCAGGTCCATGGCTGGAGGCAGGTGAAAGGCAACCATACATTGATGTCTCTCTCTCTTTCTGCCTCTATCCCTTCCCCTCTCTCTAAAAATAATAAATAAAATCTTTGGAGAAAAAAAAAGATACACTAACCTATCTCTTTATAAACTCTATACAGTATTGTGCACAATCTACTATTCATAATTTTTATTTCATTATATTATTACTGGCCTTAATATGTTTGCCAAACATTGCCATAATTAATCTAAGAGTTAACTTTATTATAAGTGTAATAAAAACATATTTAGAAATTATTACCCTGAGAATCCTGAAACACCAATTTAAAAGTATCTATGCACCCCAAAGTTCATAGCAGCATTATTTACAATAGCCAAGTGCTGGAAACAGCCTAATTGCCCATCACTAAATGAGTAAATCAAAAAACTGTTGCACATTTACTCAACGGAATATTACGCAGCAGAAAGAGAGGAAGGATTCCTTTTTTGACAGCATGGATGAAACTGGAGGGTATTATGCTTAGTGAAATAAGCCCAGTCAGTGAAAGACAAATACCATATGATCTCACTTATAAAAAGAATCTAATGAACAAAGAAAACTAATGTTTAAAACAGAACCAGAGACAGGAAAAATTGGGACAATTGTAGTTGAACAACAATAAAATTAAAAATGGAAAAAAAAGATTTCAAAATTATTAAATATTAGAGCTGAAGATAGTTAAAAATAAGTTCCTTTTTGCTTCTAGATGAGGCATGACTCAATGATTTAGAGCATTTAAATCTTAGTTACTTTACCTAGACCATCATCTTACAAAATTAACTACTTAAATATTATTATGTATTTTTCTCAATGATCTCCAAATCTCCTGAATTTGATTCATTATTTTTTCCACTGTGAAATTTTTCTTAACTTATAATTTTGTAGAACTGGACATAATCCCAGGAAAATATTGCCTTAACAAACAGTGGCATTCCTTACTGCATAGAAAATTACACAAAAGTATAAACAGGTTACACATTTTTATTATAAGCTGGCATGTAATATTTTATTTTAGCATTTTAAAGATTATCATTTCTTTTTTTTTTTTCTGGATTCCACTGTTTATTTTGAGAAGATAGCTGATACTCTTATTTTCACTATATTAGCTCCTTTGAAGGTAATATATCTTTTTCTTTTCTAGCTACTTTTAGGTTTTCTTTCTGTCTTTGTTTTTCAGAGGTTTTATTGTGATTTGCCTAATGATCTTCTTTACATTTATTCTTTTTGGGGTTTTGAGCACTTTTTGCCTTGATAGTCTTTAGGAAATTTTTTAAAACTTTTCAATTTTATTTTATTTTTGACACTATTACAGATGTTCCCATTTTCTCCACCTTTGCCCACCTCCACCAAGCCCCCACACCCAATACCTCTGGCCATCACCACACTGCTGTCTGTGTCTATGGTTTATGTATATATATCTTTCACTAATCTCTTCACCCTCTCCTCCCCTCCACTTCCCCTCTGACAGCTATCAGTCTGTTCTTATATATTCATGCCTTTATTTCAATTTTGTTCATCAGTTTATTTTGTTCATTAGATTATACATATAAGTGAGATCACCTGGTTAGTATTCATTTTTCTCCAATTGGCTTATTTCACTTAGCCAATCTCTAGGTCCATTCATGTTATGGCAAAAGGTAGTATTTCATTCCGTAAACAAGTCAATTATCTAAACTTTACACTTCAAACAAAATAGGTAATAAATGTTAAATTGTATAACAGCAAATAAAATTTTCAAGCCATGGCCTCAGTGAAGAAATTTTAGATGTGACATCAAAGTCACGAATAATTCAGCTTCATCAAAATTAAAATATTTTGCTCTGCAAAGGGACTTATTGAAAGGATTAAAAAACAAGCTAAAACTGGGAGAAAACCACATATCTAACAAATATCTTAAATCTAGACTATATGAAACCCTTTCAAAACTCAACAGCAAAAGATAAACAATCCATTTGAAAATGGGCAAAAGGCACATAGAGACTTTTCATGGAAGATGGCATATAGGTGTCAAATAAGTATATGGACAGATATTCAATATCACTATTAGGGAGATGCAAATTAAAACCCTGGTAATATATTATTATTTTATACCTATTAAACAACTAATATCTTAAAATGTTGACAATACTAAATGCTGTAGGAGATGTAAATAAACTTGGTCTTTCATATGTTGCTGGTGGGAATGTAAAATAGTACAGACACTCTGGAAAATAGTTCAGTACTTTCTTAAAAAGATAAAAGCTAAGTGTACACCCACAATATAACCCATCAGTTGCACTCTTGGGTAGGTATCCCAGAGATGTAAAAACTTATGCCAACACAAACCTGTATACAATTGTTCACAGTAGCTTTACTTTGTAATAGTCAAAACCTGAAAATAACTAAAATGTCCTTAATTGATGATTGATAGTTTAATAAATTGTGATACATCCATACAATAAATACAATTTAGCAAGAAAAAGGAATGAATGACATATGCAACATCTTGGATCAATCCCTGGAATTTTACTTAATAATAAAAATGAATATCAAAAGTTCACGTGCTGTATAATTCCTCTTATATAACAAAATAACATTCTTTGCATTCTCAAAATAACAAAATTATAATGACAGAAAATAGATTAGTGACTGCCAGAAGTCAGGGATGGTAGGTGGAGGGGCAGGCATGTTTAAAAAAAAATAGAACCCTAGGAAATAAAGTCAAGGAATTCTCCTAGAGTATAGAGCAGAAATGTAAAGAATCAGAAAGTATGAGAGAAATTATGAGTTATAGCATATCAGTTTAGAGGTCCAATATACGAAAAATAGACATTTTAAAAAGAATGAATGCAGAGAATGGAGAAAAAATAACTATATATTTCCTATTTGAAATATATAGATGTTTGAAGTGGAATAATTGTAGTTAAGGTCCATACCTAGAGACAATCATAAAAGCTTCTGAGATTAAAACTGGTTATCTAAAAAAAAAAAAAAATGAGAGTGGGTTAACTTAGACTTATCACAAACACTAAGCACTAAAAAAGTAAATCAATGCCTTCCAGTTTACAGAGAAATTTTGTTGACTCTAGAATGATATACACAGTCCAATCTCAAACAGAAAGAGGGTGGAGGGAGCAAGCATAGAATAAAGGCATTTGCTAATATGATATGATATATATTTACCACTTAGATTTTCTTAAACATTTACTTTATAGTTGACTTAAAGAAATAAAGCACAGAGAAAGAAAAGGAGGAGAGATGAGATTTAGAAAATGTAGATCCCACCTAGGAAAGCAATGAAGAAAATTCCTGGAAAAAGGCTATACAGTAGTCCTAGAAATCAATTGATCTGATTCAGATTAGAGTAGGATGATACATGGTGCCAGGAAGAAGACATTTGGGATTTGGGAAAAGATCCCAGTTTGAGAATATATAGGGAAACTTTATGAAAATTTCAGATACATTATATATATATATATATATATATATATATATATGATTTTATTTATTAATTTTAGAGAAAGGGGAAAGAAGAGAGGCAGAGAAGGAGAGAGACACATCAATGTGCCGTTGCCTTTCACCTGTCTCCAGCTATCGACCTGGCTGGAGACCTGGCTTGCAATCTGGTTATATGCCCTGGCTGGGAATTGAACCAGCAAACTTTGGGTTTGCAGGCTGGTGCCTTATCCACTGTGCCATCAGCCAGGGCCTGCATGTTATGTTTTTTATTAAGACAAAAGAAAAAAGTCAATTACTAACCCAAGGGGGAAAGAAAACACTAAGGCTGTGTAAAAAGCCATAATTCAAATGCATAAAAATAGATCATTTTTATATTTTTTATTAAAAAAGAGAGAGAGAGAGAGAATTCATTGTATCATAGCAATAGTACTTGACTAAGCATAGTCATAAAAATGTAAACTTTCAGAGTCAATTTATGAAGAAAGGTTAAATATTTGGTTGCTGTTTTATATCAGATTACAAGTCATAGCAATCTTAAAATAAAATTAAGAGGGTGGAGAATGATGAAAGTAAAAAGGTGGAAGAAACAGTAGAGGTGATAATATCATCTCTTAATGTGTCAGGATATTATTTATTATCACAAAAGTAACACCACAGAGGTAACAAAATGATAACTCTAAAACACACATAGGAGATATAATCAGATAATGTAGTATTATGTAGGAACCACATAAAAGAAATGTAAGCAAAAATATTCAATTCAAGAGAAGGGAGATCCAAGATGAAGGGGTAGTCACACTGCATCTCCTCCCACAACCAAAAACAACACATCCACTTCAAAACTAGAGGCATCCAGAAATCCCTGAACATAGAACTGCACAGAAAACCAACAAACAAAAGATAGAAGAAAGACTTATCCAGACAGGTAGGAGGGGCGGATCCGGGACACATAGGGACCAGTTAGGTGAGGGGATTGCCAGAGCACTTGGTGAAGCAGCTGCTTGAGTTGGTGGCACAGGTGGGAGAGTGGTTGAAAAGAAAAATCACAGCAGGGGCACCTATTGAACGGCCTCAGCGCCAGACCAGATCTCTAGGCTCACTGCTCCAGTGCTGGGGAAGAAAAATTTAAAAACCACGCTGCTTCTTCTGACTGTGAAAACTGGTGCAGAGGAACTATAAGGAAGAATTTGTTTGTTTAGAGACCCCCATGGTCCTGAAAAGTCCACATACCCACCCATTCTGGGAAACACGGAACTAGAAAGGAGCTAGTCCCCTATAGGCAGTGGGAGTAGTGCCTGAAAAAGGCGCGAGTCTGAGCAAGCTGCATAGATCTCTCTCAGACCCTCTCTCAGACCCCCTCCCCCAGACATCCCCGCTACCTGGTAATACTGCTCGCTGGTCACACTGAGTTCTTAAGGCTCTGTCACTTACAACAGGCACAGCAGCTCTACTTAAGACTCAGAGGCAAACACAGGAGCCTGTCTAGAGATGGAGACAGAGAAATATGCCTCAAAAAAGGACACAAATCAAAGTCCCAGTGGCCGAACTAAGCATCAGGGAAGTACCTAGCCTGACAGATGAATATATTGCCAACCTGGCAGATACACAATTTAGAACACTGGTAATAAAGATGCCCACAGACTTGACAGATATGCTAGAGTACAGTAAACACATAAGGGAAGAAGTGAAGGCTAGGCCAAGTGAAACAAAGGAAAATGCACACAAAATAAATGGTGAAGAGAAGGAAAATGGGGTTCAAATCAACAATATGGAACATAAGGGAGAAATAAACAGTCAACTAGCACAGAAAGAGGAAACAAGAATTGAAAAAAACGAGGAGAGAATTAGGAACCTCTGGGCCAACTTTAAACGAGCCAACATCTGAGTCATAAGAATGCCAGAAGGAAGAGGAAGAGGAAAAAATTGAAAACTTGTGTGAAATAATAAAGGAAAACTTCCCAAATATGACAAAGAAAATAGACATACAAGTTCAGGGAACACAGAGAGTCCCAAACAAGTGAGATCCAAACTGAACCACACCAAGGCACATCATAATTAAAATGCCAAAGGTTAAAGATAGAGAATTAAAAAACAACAACAACAACAACAGAGTAAATAAATAAATAAATAAAGATAGAGAATTTTTAAAACGACTTTATTATTTTTAGAGAGCGGGGAGGGAGAGAGGCTGAGAGAGAGAGACATCAATGTATAGTTGCTTTTCACCTGCCTCCAGCTATGGACCTAGCTGGAGACCTAGCTTGCAACCTGATTATGTGTCCTGGCTGGGGAATCAAACCTGTGACTTTTTTTTTTTTTTTTTAATTTTATTGTTGTATTACATCCATCCCCTTTTTACTCCCCTCTGTCCCCCTCCCCACCCACCCACTCCCCCCGCAAAGTCAATCCTACTTGTTGCCCATGTCCATGGTTCTTCCATACTAGTTCCTTGACTAAATTGCTCCCCGTCTTCGCCTCCTCCTCCACCTCCTCCCTCCCCCTCTGTCTTGCCCACTGAAGATCTATTCATTGTATTCATGTATCTTCGAACCTGTGACTTTTGGGTTCTCAGGCAGGCACCTTATCCACTTATGCCACCAGCCAGGGCCTAGAGAGAGAATCTTAAAAGCAGCAAGAGAAAAGAAAGGAGTTACCTACAAAGGAATTCCAATAACTGTCAGCTGATTTCTCAAAAGAAACTTTGCAGGCAAAATAGTACTGGCAAGAAATATTCAAAGTGATGAAAAACTAGGACCTTCAACCAAGATTGTTCGAGCCAGCAAAGCTGTTATTCAGAATGGAAGGGCTTTATTCAGAAATAAAGTGCTTCCCAGCCAAGGTATAGCTAAAGGAGTTCATCACCACCAAGCCCTTATTATATGAAATGTTAAAGGGACTTATTTAAGCAAAAGAGGGTCAAAATTATGAACAGTAAACTGACAACAAACTCACGACTATCAACAACAGAACCTGAAAATGAAAAAGAAGAAGGAAAGCAAAACCAAGCTAAGCAAACAACCAGAATAGGACCAGAAATGTAGGTATGGGGATCATTGGGAGGGTTATCAGCTGGGAGAGGGAAAGGGGCTAAATAGGGAAATGGTGCAGGGATTAGGAAACATAGTTGGTGGATACAAGATAGACAGGTTAAGAACAATCGAGGAAAGGGTGAAATCAGAGAACTTGTTCAGCTCATGGACATGAACTAAGAGGGGTGGGGCTTCAGGAGGGAACAGGGGGATTGGGTGGAGGGGAGAAAAGGGGAAAGAATTTGGGACAACTGTAACAGCATAATCAATAAAATATACAAAAATAAGTAAAATTAAAAATATTTAAGAGCTTACCTCTAGGATGCCAAATATCTAGCTATTGTATGAAAACAATTTTGTTACTTTGACCACAAAACTTTCTAAATATTTTTATTGTTGCTACATGTCCAGCATTTCCTTCATACTTTAAGTTTTTGAAGAGAAAGCTTAGGTGGCATCTCTTCCAGAATGCCTTTCCTAAACCCGAAGTTCCAAGTGGCTTTTCCCTGTGCTTCCACAGTACCAAATGCATAGTTCCAACTTGACACTAATCTTATTGTACACATACAACTATGTGTTTACTTCTTCCACCAGACATGGGTCCTTCAGAAGTAGAAACTAAATTTTACTTATTATTCTACCCTCATCACCTAATACAATATCTGATGCAAAGTAGGTAATGCTTATATGTTCACTCAATTTATAAACTATCAACACTATTGGGTAATCTATATTAAACTCAACATTCCAATCAATTTATGGCAATTAATATAGACATTCATAAGCTATTTCGTTCCTCCCTAACCTCATTGCTTTTTTTAACCTTCTATGACAGTAGAATAAGATAGAGGTAATGTGAAGCTACGTGGTTCCAAACCATCATTGTTAAATGGATACTGCAAGAACATTTTAACCATCACATAATATTCAATATTCTTCACAGCTAAAATTTAAACATAAATCAAAAGGTTGTTCATCCTGACCAGTGTAGCTCAATTGATTGAGCCTCATCCCCATAAAGCAAAATGTTACTGGTTAGATTCCCAGTCAGGGCACACACCTAGGCTGTGGGTTCAGTGCCCCTAATTGGAGCACATTTAATGGGCAACCGATAGATTGCTGATCACATCAGCATTTCTCTCCCTCTTTTTCTCCCTCCCTTCCTCTCTCTATAGAAAAAAATATATATTTTAAAAAGTTGGTTCTATCAGGTTTTAAATCAACTTACCAAGTTCAAAAAATGTTAATATTCCTCACTAACTCACAGCATGCCACTATCAGCATTAATTTGGTATTATTTCATTAAAATGTTGCAAGTACAATTTAGTCCACATTGATCAGCAAAAGTGAAAGGGCAAAATTAATTAATGGAACTAGTAAAGGGCAAAAAATTAATATGATGACACATCTAAAATGCTTAGCGTGTAGAGAGGCACTGTTATTTTAAGATTTTCTACATTGATTTGCAAAAGAACAGGAGGAGAAATCTGTGTATAAAGCTGAATTTCAACACATTAAATTGTATATCAGCATTAAAAAATTACCAAAAATGACAACCACTTTAAAGATATGAAATTTCTTACTAATAGACCTAATGACATTATAAATAAGATGTAAAAAAATGTATATATACAGCAGGTGCATTAAAACTATACCTTTCAAGTTGATGTGTGAATTTATACCAAAATATCATATATAAAAACTATGAGACTCATCATAACTAGTGAGGCTCAGTTGGTTGGGTGAGTCCCGCAGAGTGAAATTTATGGAAAATTTATGGTTTGGTTTCCAGTCAGGACACGTTCCTGAGTTGTGGGTCCAATACCTGTTCAGGGCTCATACAATAGGCAATCGATTAATGTTTCTCGCTCATATGGACTTTTCTCTCCCTCCCTTCCCCTTTCTCTAAAAATAAATAAAATCTTTAAAAGACTCCTTTGTTTTCAAAATGCATAAATGTTTTAGATGCCATATTAAATGTATATATACTTTTTTTTAATTGCAAAGATTTTCTGGTGATATTTACTTTAAATACCTAAGGAACAACATAATAGTCAAACAATTCAACATACATGTAGAATATATGAGAAATTTAGATCAAAGGTAAGTAATTAGTGCTATGAAAACTCATATCTTTTGGAATATTTGTGTGACTTTCAGAGTCTCAACATAAATCAAATACAAAAATGAAAATCAGAATATCACATTTGCTATTTATAAACCTCCCTCACTTCTCACTTGCTCTTAAGAATACATTTCAGAGTTAGCCCTGGCAGGTATTTTGAATTCCATTTTAGATAGAAGGGACATGAAAGATTAGAATGAAAACCTCTACATCACAGTTATTAAGAAGTAGAATGGAATCTAGGATTTGATTCTTTTGATCTTTAATCTTTCTTCCAATGAGAGCTAGTTTCCAGTCCTTTTCAGCTACTAAAACACATATCCTATCAAGTCCCAATTACGAGTAATTTTGTAAAATACTGGAACCTGTAATGAGCCCTTTCCCAATGAAGTAATTTTTAAAGCCTCTCCCATTCCCTTATCCCAAGAAATGGCTCACCACAAGTAAATGAGAAAGATGATAGAAACTTTATAGGAAACCTACAGCAATATTCTGTACTAACCCAATATAGCAGTTAGGAGTGACAGTGGGTTAGTTTTAACAGGTTATGAAAGAAGTTTAAGAAACATTTCAATAAGCTATGTTTTTGATAATTTACACTATTTTTATAAGCTACATGTAGAAGGCTGTCTACTATATCCTTATGTTTAAAATAATATTTTAAACAATTTAAGGAAACACAAATGTAGCTCTGTGTTACGGTACAATTTAAAATGCCTTTATACATATATTTATCTTTTGGTTATATTTATTTGATTTGGTTATAGTTATATCTCTTCATAAGGATATATTTTGCTTTACCCTAAAACATTTTTTTCTAACTACATCCTAGTAACATTAGAACAAAACAAAAGGAAACAAAAATCAGTATTTCTGGCTAAGTTGTAAACTATCTAGTACCTTTGATCCAAGAATTTCAGGTACCCTACGATATAGAACACGTAACCCATTCTGCCAAGCAGGCAGAGATTTGCACTGTGTTTTTTCATTACTGTGGGCTTTAATATTAATATTAATATACCAGATCCATCAAGGCATTTTTAAAACATAAATGCATAATCCACGTATGGTGAACAGTAAAAACAATGCTTTTCTACATCTAGAGGATGACTTACAATAGAAAAATAGGAACTCTTACAGAAAAAAATGGGTGTTCTTGTTTCCTAGGGTAAAGGTCTTGTTGGTAACACTTTGACAGAAAACCAAGACTTCGGACTAAAAACAATGAGGTTTCCTAGTGGAAACAAATAGTTCTTTCAATCATGTCAAAATACAATTTTGAAAGATTAAGCTATGCAATAATTAAAAAGAAGATAATATTGGCCTCAGTACAGACATTAGACACACAGAGCTATGAGGTCAGTAGGAGGATAGCAGCATTAGTGGGAAGTCAAGGTGGCCTAGTTAAAGGTTTAGAACAGAAGGCAGAAGAGGGGAGCACAGGTGATAGAAAGGCAACCCAGTGTTTCTTAATACAGAGATAATCCAGGAACTACGTTGTAAATATAGTGCTCCATAAAAAAGGTAGGAGGATAAATTGACTGTCAGGATTTAGGAGTGATCAAGTAATATCCCAATCCTAGAGTCCAGGGATCCAGGTTTGACACCTAGCTTCTCATATTGCAAGCATCTCAGTGGACCAGGAGGAGACTTAAGGGAGGTTCTAATAGGGCATATTTTCAAAAAAATCTTGAGAAAATTAAAGCAATTGAAAGAGAACGTCTTTCTGCAATCACATTCTGTAATGAAAGAAGGCTATTGGTACTTCTACCTAACTCCAACCCCAACCCCTCCCCATCTTGCATTCTTGATCCCATCTCACTCCCCCACTCAGGGACATGACTCTGGCAATTCTTTTCTTTCTCTTCTATATCATCAAATTCTCCTTCCCTACCCATCAGCAGCACTTGACACAGTTGATTACCAGCACTCCTTTCCTTGCCGTTCAGGCCACCATGCACTGTTCGTTTTCCTCTAATCTCCGTTGCTGTTCCTTCTTAGGCTCCTAGTTTATTCCTCCTCTTCCCCCGAACTTTTTGTTAATTAAATTTATTGAGGTGACATTGGTTAATAAGATCATGTAGGTTGCAAGTGTACATTTCAATGATACATGATTGGTACATTGCAGTATGTGACCGGCACCCAAAGTCAAATCGTCTTTTGTCACTGTAAAATTTACCCCCTTTACCTTTGACTGCCCTCACCATCGCCTTCCCTCTGGTAACCATCATATTGTTTGGATCTATAAATTTCAGTTTTATACCCCACATATGAGTGAAAGCATATAATTCTTAGCTTTTTCTGACTTATTTCACTTAGCATGATGTTTTCAAGGTCTATTCATATTGCCTACAAACAGCAGTATTTTGTCTTTTTGTATGGCTAAGTAGTATTCCATAATGTATACTCTTTATTCAAACCTCTATCAAAGGACACTTTGTTTCCATGTTTTGGTCACTGTGAATAATACTGCAACAAGCATAGGGATGTGTATATCTTTGCAAATAAATGTTTTTAACTTTTTCAGGTAGATATCCAGGATAGGAATTGTCAGGTCATTTGGTAACCTATTCAACCTATTCAGTTTGTTTTCCATAGTGGCTGCACCAATTCACATGTCCACCAGCAGTGAATGAAGATGTTCACTTTCACTAGCTATTAGGGAGATGCAAATCAAAACTACAGTAAGATACCACCTCACACTTGTGAGAATGATTAATATGGACAAGTCAAGTAATTACAAATGTTGGAGAGGTCATGGAGTAAAAGAAACTTCCAACTTTACACAGAATCCACTGGGCTTGGTCTTATTCTTTACATATATACTTGCATTGTTATCTCCTTTAGCCTTACTAGCTTTGAATATCTTTTATTTAGTCTAATAACTCACAAATTTGTAATTCCAGCCCAGACTAGTCTTCTGACCTTCAGACTCACATATCCAATTGTCCACTTGATGCTTCCACTTCAATGTCAACTAGACATCTTAAGTGTAACCTAATCAAAATCAATGTTTTGACATCATGTCAAACCTGGTCCATCCAAAGTCTCTCTCTTTTCAGTAAACCAAAAGTCTGATTTTCCCATTGTTCACTCCTTTCTTTTTTTTTTTTTTTTTTTTTTTTTTTTCCTTTTATGTTTATCCATCAGGCAAACTTACAGACTCTACCTTCAAAATACTAGTGTATTAAATACAACCTGTTCTCACAATCACCTCCACTGCTAATGACCTAGTCCAAGATCCCTGTGATCTCTCATCTGAATTTTTGCAATAGCCTTCTACCTTGTCTATCAGCCTCCCATTCTGACCCTCAATAGTTTATTCTCAGCAGGGTACCAGAAGGAATTATTTTACAGTGTTAGATTATATCTAACCCATCTGCTCAAAATCATCCACAATGGCCCTATCCATGCCTCAATTTCACTCATATTAATGTCAAAGTCTTTACAATGACCTGATATGCCTACATATTATCCTGCATTCCATTTTGTCTTTGATTTTGTCTTCTAATTCCCTTGATGTTTCTGTTTAGTTGTGCAATCCCTCTCCCCAATTTTACTGTTGTTTAAACATGCCAAATACTTCAATTTCATGACCTTGCAGGGGTTGTTCCTCTGCCTGGAATGCTTTTCCCCCACATACTCACAAGGCTCCTTCTCTCAACCTCCTGATGTCTGCTCAAATATGACTTTCTCTGTTATTGGCAGGATTCTAAGAGGGCCCCAAGACTTCTGCCCCCTGCTGTACACACTCCCTTAAATGTGGGTGGACATGTGAATATAATGGAATACCACTTGTGTTTAAGTTACTAAGTAGTTAACTGTCAGTTAATTAAAAGGGTGATTATTTAGATTATGATGGGTGGGCTTGTCCTAAAAGGAGAAGCCTTTAAATAAGGTGAAGTGCCAAAGAAATACTTTAGCTTGCTTCAAAGACATAAGCCACTACATTGTGAATTGCCTATGAGGAGGTGAGAGACACATTCCAACGAAATGCAGGTAGCTTCTAGAGGCTGAGAGTGACCTCAGCCAAAAACTAGCAAGAAAACAGGAACCCCAGTCCTACAATCACAAGGAACTAAATCCTACCAACAACCTAAATAACCTTGGAGGAAAATCCTTAATTCCAGATGAGAACTATGAGAGCCAGAGGACAGCCAGCACCTTGATTTCTTGATTTCAGCCTTCTGAGGCTGTGTGCAGAAGGCCCAGATAGCCTGTGCGGGGACCCCTGACCTGACCCACAGAATAGATAAAGTCATAACTTGTGTTATTTTAAACATCTAAGTTTCTAGTAATTTTTTGGCAGCAGCAGAAAACTAATACAATTAGTGATATCTACCAGCTAATCTATTGAAAATTATATGCACTCAATTTTGCAATTCTTGTACCCTTAATTCTCCTCTATTATAGTTTTCATGTCACTAATTTATTTTGTTTGTTGTCTTTCACTAAATGCAATGTAAATTCCACAAGGGCAAACATTTTTTATCTGTCCTGTTCAGTTTGTCAACTGGTTTCTGGCACATAGTAGTAGGTTAATAAATATTTGTTGAATAAATAAAAATGATTTTAAAAATAACCAAATTATGTATACAAAATTTTAGTTAAATTTAAAGTTTAGCTAATATGTTGGTATGTAATGTATATTTAGGTATTTAAAGAATCCTTTTTTATTATTAAAAGTGATGAAAAACCTTTAAAATTCATAAACTTGAATACTGTAACTATACTAGAGAGTATCTGTTTATTTGGTGCTATTTGCTATTAATCTTCTAAGTATCTTTTTTTATGAAAATATTTTTTATTTATTATTTTCAGAGAGAAGGGAAGGGAGAGAGGCAGAGAGGGCAAGAAACATCAATGTATGGTTGCCTTTCACCTGCCTCCAGCCAAGGACCTGGCTGGAGACCTGGCTTGCGACCTGGTTATGTGCCCTGAATGGGAATGGAACCATTGACATTTGGGTTCGCAGGCTGGCACCTTATTGACTGCCACCAGCCAGGGCTACTACTAAGTACCTTTCTTACAAGTTTAATCATTTTATTGTGATAAAATTTATTATCCCCATTTTAAATTTTGTGAAACTAAAGCACAAGAGGTTTAACAATTTATGCAAAGTTACATAGCCAGTATGTGAGGAAATGGGGTTCAAAGGCAGTCAATGTAACTAGAGTTTGAGGTTTTCCATACATAATATTTGTACTTTTCCATAACCAAAAATTATAACAAGATACATTTCTTACTAGATGTGTTGTCCAAGAAGCACTGCTATTATTTTATCTGAATCCACCTCAAAGCAGATAAATAAATCCTACATTTCATTTGATTGTGAGATGCATGTATTTAACATCTCTGAAGTTTGGATGCCTCTCAATTTATGACATATCATAAATAAACTCACAGTGTTTTCTTCTTTCTTCATGGTCTGTAAAAATAATTCACCCTACAATGGACAATGTATTGAATTCAATTAAGCATACTGACCCTTTGCCTCTTTCATTGATCACTTAAAATTAAAATGTTAAATCTTGATTATCTAAGTAACCAACCAAACTAAAACTTAAGAACATTCTCTAAATTCAGAGCTTTTATCTTAAAAATAACAACCCACTTAGCCTGATAAGAACTAGTTTCTAAACCCTGGCTGGTGGCACAGTGGATAAGGTGCCAGCCTGCAAACCCAAAGGTCGCTGGTTTGATTCCCAGCCAGGGCACATAACCAGGTTGCAAACCAGGTCCGTAGCTGGAGGCAGGTGAAAGGCAACCATACACTAATGTCTCTCTCCTCTCTGCCTCTCTCCCTTCCTCCCTCTCTAAAAATAATAAAATCTTAAAAAAAAAAAAAAAAGAATTGGGTTCTGTATATTTGCCAATGATACCTCAGACAAGGGTTTGATATCCAAAATATATAAAGAACTTATGCAACTCAACACCAGGGAGACAGACAGCCCAGTTAAAAAATGGGCAAAGGATCTGAACAGATAACTCACTGAGGGAGACATACAAAGAGCCCAAAGGCATATGAAAGAATGCTCAACATCACTAGCCATCAGAGAGATACAAATTAAAATCACAATAAGATACCACCTCACACCTGTCAGAAAGGCAATCATCCACAAATCAACAAACAAGTATTGGTGAGGATGTGGGACAAAGGGAACCCTGGTGCACTGTTGGTGGGAATGCAGGCTGATGCAGCCACTATGGAAAACACTATGGAGTTTCCTTAAAAAACTAAAAATGGAACTGCCTTTTGATCCAGCAATTCCACTACTAGGACTATACCCAAAGAACCCTGAAACACCAATTCATAAGAACCAATGTAACCCTATGTTCATAGCAGTGCTATTTACAATAGCCAAGTGCTGGAAACAGCCTTCAGCCCCAGTGGATGAAGGTATCAAAAAACTTTGGTATGTTTACACAATGGAATACTACATGGTAGAAAGAAAGAAGGAACTCCTACCCTTGCAACCACATGGATGGAACCGGAAAGTATTATGCTTAGTGAAGTAAGCCAGTCAGTGAAAGACAAATACCGTATGATCTCACCCATTATAGGACATTAATGAACAAAACAAACAAATAAGTAAAACAAAGCCAGATACATGAATACAATGAATAGACCTTCTGTGGGCAGAAGGGAGGGGGAGGAGGAGGCAAAGAAGGGGAGCAGTTTAGTCAAGGAATTAGCATGGAAGAGCCATGGACATGGACAACAAGTGGGATTGACTTCAGTGGGGAGTGGATGGGTGGGGAAGGGGAGAGAAAGGAAGGCAATGGGAGTAGATGCAATACAATAACAATAAAGTTCAATTAAAAAAATAAAATTTAATTTGGCCCTGGCTGGTAGCCCAAAGGGATAAGGAGCCGGCCTGCGAACCCAAAGGTGGCTGGTTCGATTTCCCAGTCAGGGCATATAACCAGGTTGCAGGCCAGTTCTTCAGCCAGGTCCATAGCTGGAGGCAGGTGAAAGGCAACCATACACTGATGTCTCTCTCCCTACCCTTCTTTCTAAAAATAATAAATTAAAAAGTCTTAAATAAATAAATAAAATTTAATTTAATTAAAAAAAGAAAAAACAATTGGTTTCTGGAGTGAAAGATAGGAAGGACATATACAAATGTGTTTCACAAAGTCTGTGAAAAGTACCCAGCAGCTCTATAAACATGTTACATGATCTTTTCAAGTTTGCCAGGAGTGATATGTAATAAACTAATTGACACCGATGGCCAGAGGCATTGCAAATGTGTTAAGACCAGCTCTGGCTGGGACTCTGAATATGGACAGTAAGCAGTAGGTTATAAAACCATCTTGCTTCATGCTCAACTGGAGAGTCACAAACTGCTTTTCTGACAAACAGTTTAAACATCTGGCAGATGGCTCAGAGCCTTGGTGAGGGCTGTCATGTTATTCCTGAGGAAGGATGGGCAGCTTGCTATGGCACTGGGTCCCTGATACCACAGGTGAAAAAACTCTTCAATCAATACAGCACATAAAAATAAAGATGTAATTAATGCCAGTACTACTTTATTTTGTTTCTGCTTTGTTTTGTTTTGTTTTTCCAAACCAAGTATATTTCACTTAGGACAAACATTTTCATTTCAAACAGACCTGATAAAGAACAGCAGGTGATTATACCTGCTTAGTTATGATTAGTAGTTCTGTCACATAGGAAAGGAAAAATGTATTCCATTTGGCTAGCGAGATCTATTAGAGATCATCTGTTAAAAAAAGCAAAAAACACAGACAGAGACCATGAAAATAAAGAATAAAGGAAACACAGTAACAAAGCCCATCACCAAGAGCAGTAAAAGCAGGGGCTTTCATGATAGTTATTATAGCCGGTGACCAGACCACAATCACCAGCAGAGAAGATTGTGACAGAACCAAAAGATGAAAACATCTTTGCAGCTGTGGGATTCATACACTCATTTGTATCAATCTCTTTTATAGGCTCACACTATATTTTCAATACACTTTTAAATGATTAAATAACACACTATATATTTATAATATACATCATCCCTATCTAACTTCTGGTTACATGTCTCTTAACCTTAATGCCTGCATTCGTTAAAATATGGAACCATTACTACAGTGTATTTGCAGTAGAAAATAGATATGGTAATGTCATAGTCCCTTCAGGAGCATTTTATTTATTCGTTTCTTTAATGTGTATATTCCTCAACTAGGAAGTAAGCTCAATAAAGGTAAAGGGGTTTTGCTTGTTTGGTTTCGTGTCCTTCATCCGGTGTTGTATTCTCAGCACCAAGAATAGTTCCTGACATGTAACATGTGCTTGATACATATTTGTTGAATAAATGAAGAAGTATACATATCATTTAAGGACTTCGTATAATTCACTGTATCTCTATAACGTTCAAAATGAAGTGTTTACTATTCATCAAAACTGAGTATGTATATCAAGTTCAGAAATTTGTGTTCCAGTATAATATCGGCTGAAGTGTATTTGAACTTGATAATTAAAAATAAGGTTTACACTTTCTAGTACTTCCAAATACTCGAGCACAAATACTTGAAAATAGTGAAAGTCAAATACACTCCTTCATGGCCCATCCACAAACTCGTAGGAAGTACGTGAGAAAAATAAGATATAAGTAGACATGAGGGAACCTGGGTTCTACTTTTCTGTGCTATGAAAACCATACATCGTATGGTTAACAATACTCCCATGTTTCATTTGTTGCCAGGGATACAGGAAGCTAGCCAGCTCTGGGGGCTGAATGCCATTAGAGGGCAGCAGAGAGCTACTTTGAGGAACCTGCATGCAAAAGGAAGATTTAGCTCCATTCAGAGAACACTAGCCAGATCTACAGAGTGCTATTGAAGAGACAGAACGTTTGGGAAACCAGTCCACAGGGTAGCCAACAAGAATTGAGTTCCCAAATACATTAACGTAGGAAGCCAAGAAGAGAGAGATGGCAGGAACCAACGCCAGAATGCTCAGTCCAGAGTCTGACTCTGCACAGCTCCGGAGCCCCTGATTCAGGGTGATGGCTCTCCACAGCTTCTGAATCAGATGAAGTCTCACATTTGTTCCAGCTACGGAACTGTGGGTCCCAAGACCATTCACAAACGTGTTGTGAATACAGTCTTTTTGCAAATATTATTCCCCCTGGAGAAGGAATAGAACATTGTTAGTATTAAAATGAATGAAGAGTAGCAAGCACCGACTCTACCATGCTCTGAGTGGTCTCTGAAATTCTCTAAAAGTTGAGATTTCTCAAATGGAATCTTCACGAGAGGCCTAATGAACAGCAGCAGGGTCAGGCGGTAACCTCCGGTCCTAGTGTAAGGACTGAAACCCTGAGGACAACCAGGAGTGAAATGCAACCTATTCGAAAATAGGATTCATACTCCTTTTCTGGGTCTTTTTAGTGGTATGAACTTAAGTGAGTCATTTAGTCTGTCTAGATCAGTTCCCTCACTTCTAAAATAAAATAATGTCTGTCACTATTTGGTCTGAGAGGAATTCACAAGAGAAAATATGCCTTGTTAACTTTATACAAATATACATACCATATTTTTATTACCAGTCTGAATAGTAGGAAGAGCAGAAAGATAATTAGGGAGCAAAAGAAAAGCATCTAAAAATAAACCTTTGACAGATTCAGAATTTTCTTTGTAATGAATCCAGTTCTTCTGTCAGTCCAGGTCAGTATAGTTCTGACTCTAGGGCATATATTAAATGTGGAGTGTATTCACATCATGGAGTAATATTTGCCTCCTGTGAACAGTCTTCTGCTGAATGTGGATAATGAAGTTCCAAGGTCACCTCCTGAAGGCATATGTTCATAGGGCCACAGAAGCAACAAGGAAATGTGAGCTGTTTGCAATCAGAACACTTTGGCTCTGGTGCCCCATAATAATAATAATAAATAATCATTACCATGAGAATATGGGAACATGTTAGAGAAACTCAAATACAGCTGCCTTAGTTTTGTGTTCAGTTTAGTCCCATTCCCAAACTGTGATCATTCTGGATGGACAGCAAGAGAGCTGAGTGCATGCCAATGAGTTAGTCATTATTGACTGAAAAGCTAAGATTTTTGTTATTTTTAAAATCAGACAAAGGGGAGATGGTTGCAACATAAAGAAGAAGGGCTTGCCAATTCAGAAGAAATATTAGTCACAATGACAAAAGGGCATCAGAACAGGGTCTTCACACATGAGGGCTGATGATTCATAGATCTTTTGAACTATGAGAGAAAGTGGAGAGTTCAGCCTCCTCATTTGTATATAAGGAAATAAAGTCAAGAGAAGTAGTGTGACTACCTCCCATTCTCTGAGTTGTTAATGAGTCTAGTTATCTTATTATTCGAGGACACTAACTGCTAAACTGGATAGTATCCCAATCAGTAGCCAAATCCATAGTAAAAGCATAGAAAATATTGGTCAAAAATAAAATGGAAATAGATAAAAATCAGCATCCTTTAAAGTTATAAAACATGGCTCCTTATATTCCAGTAGCCACCAGCTGCTTTGCTAATAGGGAATGAGGCATGCTTATGCTTCAGCAAGTACATGAACAAACTCATGCCCACGCACATGGCCAGCTCACAGTCGGTCACTGCGAAGGAGATGAATTCTTCTTTACCTCTGTCTAAAGTTTTAAATGCCAAGGAAATGCTAAATTGCTATTCTGAAAAGTCTCAGACTGTGTGTCTGCCTGCCATTGCTAAAACCCATGCTCAGATATTCCACTTAATCTTTGCTATAAACAAAAGGAGATTGAGCCCTTCCAGAAATGGGAATCCCATTTCTCTGAAGTTCAAAATGTTTTGAGTGAAGATAATGCAGACAGAGCATATATATGGTGACTTAAAATATATTTTAGCATATTCCTGGGTATTGACTACACAGCAATCTCAAATCAGCTAAATTAAATGGTTGGGCCAGATAGAAGGAAATCTCAGAAGTTTCTATCCTTTTCAATTGTTATATGTTTGTGCAGTAATAGATTGGGCTTTAATTTGGGGAGTTTGTTAAATAAAGCACATCCCACAAAAATTATTTTTTAGAATAGGACTCTTCACATGAAATTTAGAACGTTAGAAGAATATTCTTACAAATTTCAATTCTCCTGTATACACTTACGTAGTCAAGAATATTTTCCTTTTTATATCTGAACATAATATAGATGTAGTAAAATGCCCTTTGATATCAAAAGAGTACTGTTTGTCAAACAAGATTTATGAGAAAACCCAAGATTTCTCTCTGTTCTGAAATCCTGGGTAAGCAACTCCACACCTTCATCGGTGTTATTGAACATTATTGTCACTAGATGTCGCTGATGCCGTTTGAATGAGATTCCTGCCCCCCCCACCTCCTTTTATTTCTTTCTTTCTTTTTCTTTTTCTTTTTTTTTTTAAGATTCCTATGATTTGAGGAATTGTTTTTTGTTTTTTTTGTTTTTTTTTTCATCGTGGTTGGAATTTTGGTGAGTAGATGATATTTGTATATTAATGAATTCAGATCACATTTTTTTAGATGAAGAAAGGCTTTAGGAAGGTGAAGTAACTTGCCTAAAGAGCTATAGGAAGAAAGCCAGAGTTGGAAAACTCTGCTCTTGTGTTTACACTTACAGGCTTTTAAAAAGCAAAAGTGTTCCAGATGGAAGCAATGAAGGCAATCGTCTTTTTATACCAAAATCCACTGAATAATACTTATTACAAATTAAGTTGGTTTTATTTTGCTTTCTCCCTGATGGCCTTCTCCTTGGAAACTGGATACAAGTAAAGCATGAGGTGACGTGACTTTCCCAGGCCAGATTTTAAGACTAAGAGAAACTGACAAAAAGCCTTCGTGTAAGTCCAGGCAATTCCGTCCTCCAAGGAGTCTCCCGGGGGTTTGGGGGGAAGCAAACCCAGGAGAGTCTCCCCTGTAAACTTATCAGAACTAGACAAACATACACAACACACCATCTTATACAGAAAGCATCTCCAACCCAGCTTTCCTGCCAACAGAAAAGAAAGCCAGCGGGAGTTTTCTTCAGGCGACAGCTAAGCGGGATGCAGAGGAGGCCGTGGGAGCAATCCTCAACCGCTTTCACAGACTGAGCTGATTACAGAGGAAAGGGCTGGCTGACTGAAGGAAATACGAAGGCACATTAACTAAGGGCCACGGATGAAGCTCGCAGATATTCCTGTTCTCAAGGGAAAACCAAAAATGTTACCACCTCTTGGGCAGATTACTAGGCAGGAGATAAAGGTGGGAGCTCTCTTGCACTCCCTCAAAGCTGTCGGACCCCTCTTTCAGCCCCACCTCAAGAAAAGAAGGGGAGAGGAGTAAACGTGCCCCCAAAAGAAAGCAAAAAGGAGCCAGCATCGAGGCCAGCCTTGGGAAAATCTCCACAGACGAGCATGTTTGCAGCGTTAAGTGGCCCGCATTAGCATCCTAAACACGTAGGGGGAGGCTAACATCGCCCGTTAATATAATGCGGAAGAGGAATGATAGACCTGGGAGTTGAGGGTGGAAGCTCTAGTTTTACATAAAACAAAACGAAACATTGCTGAGGACTTCGGTTCTTAGGGGGCGGATGGAGCGAGTTTGGGGTGTGCCCTCACTTCATGGGGAAGGGGTGGAGCCTGTATCGGGGCATCGGTTTTAGATATATATACTTTAAGATATATATACTTGAAAATTAATTTCTACAACATGAAAAGAGCTTCTTGGTCTTTGGTTCCGTGGTCACGTCTGGAAAGGAGGACAGGGAGTCATCTTCGGGATGTCTTCTTTAAACTCCTCCTGCATTGGGACTAAGAATTAACAAATAAGTGGGTTCTGAAATTCAGCATAGAAAAGGTCACCTCCAAAGTCTTCCTGCTGCTTCCTTTCTTTACACTTCCAAGAAATCAAGATAGCGAAAACGATCAAGATAGGGATAGGGATAGGGATAGGGATAGGGATAGGGATAGGGATAGGGATGCTGGACAGGGTAGGGAAGGGAAGAGGGAGGAAAGAGGTGAAATGAGAAACTGAGGGAGGAAATGAAAGGGAGGACTGGAGACAGAGAGGGAAGGAAAAACTGCAGGAATTAAGCCCATTTGAATTTGAAGCCCAATTACTTTCTTTTTTTCCCAAATTCAGCGGTGCTTGTTCCTTCCTCGTCTTTCTAGCAAGCTTTCCCCTTGAACGGTGTTCTAGGTGCACTAAATCAAACCTTGGGATGGATGGGGCGCTGACGTGGAGAAATCTGCCACTCTGGAATGAGCCAGGCACCGCGCGCACTTAGAACCCTGGTTACACCCTCGCTTAGCATCGCCTGTCCCAGGGAGATGCTGGGGAACGGCCAGGCAAGATCCAGGAATGAGGATGGCTTTTTTCCTGCTAGAGGAGCCTATAGATGACACCACACCAAAACGCGGAAAGGCCACTAGTCCCTTCGGGCCCAATCCCAACCGCAATTTCCCCTCCCCTACTGTGTTATTTTCTCGAAATTAAGGGATGGAGTGTAAAGACCCGGGATATCGCTTCCCCGTTGATTCTTTTACCTCAGCCCTTCACAGGATCCATTTGGGGAAATCAGAAGAACTGTTGGGCTCGAAGAAATTAAACGGAGAAAGTATTTGGGGACGTAGGGAGGGAAGCGTGACTGGGGAGAAGTCGGGAGCAACTGGCCCACAGACGGACCCAGGCTATGTTTTTCTGCAAGAAAGCCCTAAAATGCACGGGAATGTAGTGGTGCCGGCATCAGCTATTGGTTCATAAGACCCCAATTTAGGCTCATCTCGACGAGTTTGGGGTGAAAATGGGTTATCTCCCCAGACCCAAATACTCCCTGACCTGCTTCTCTAACGTGAGTTTGCCACGAGCTCAGCGCTCTGTCAACTGCACAGAGCAATTACTAAGAAAATATTGTGACGATGTTGTAGGGAGGATGGGGATGTGAGGGGATGCGGAGGAGGGAGTTAGTTTGGAAAGCAATTTGCAAAGGAATATTAACTTTGATTCCCGAGGTCACCTCCGGAAACCCGGCTGGCGTTGGGTGAGCTACAGAGTTCTTCCTCTAGGTGGCGGACGTTGGTACCAACAACCGTTAGGCGGGTGCCGACTCCAAACACAGTATTAAGCTTCTTGCTGGTTCAAAATAATAATAGTAATAATACAGAGGTATGGGGCTTCCCCCCCCTTTTGGATATTTATTTATTGCAGGGGAAAGTCATTGATTTTCCTAAGCAAACTGTGTTTCTTCTTCACTTGGTGGAAAATAAAAACTGTTTGAATAAATAAGTTATTTCTGAACATTTTGTTGTCAAAGTGTTAAATGTTCCCGTCATTTTTATTCAAACACTAACATGATTACAGCCAATTATATATTCACCAGTGTTCTTTATTTTAGAGTAATTGTACTTGTCACTAATAAAACAGAAGCATAATGGATCGCTACTGTTCTGGATTTTCAAGCAATTTTGTGTAATTTGATTGAATTATACATCTTATCTGCTACTTTTTTATTTTTATATTTGGGGATCTTATTTTCTTGAAAATTGCAGCTCTGTGCTTGTTTTGTTGTTTCTCCAGTAACGTACACTTCGGTAACACTGATAAATAGAAATAGTCCCTTAGACTTGTGGAAAATCAGCTGTTTTTCCCCCCAGCCCCATCCCCACCCCCTCCTTGTTCTTCGGCGGGGAAGACCCGAACTCCGCGAGCCAGTGAGTCTGAGCCACTGGGTGCGATGGCCGGAAAAGCCCAAGGCCAAGACAAACTCTCCATTCACTCCCAAGGCAGCCGCCTCCCTGCCTCGAGTCTTTGGGGTTTTGTCTCTTTCCTGTAATGATACTATTGGGTGTCTGGGGCTTCAAACATGCCAAGACAAGCCAACCATGGGTTCAGTTCATATGCAATATGTATCAAGGGAAAGAGTATACACAGTGCAGCCAAAAGATAAACTGTATATATTACTTCAATTACACAGCCCCCCCCAAAGTCCTACCTACCCAACCGCCCACCCCCGAAATAACAATTATTTGTCTACTCTCCAATTCTTGGTTTCATAGAAAACTGGGATCAATAGTTTCTCCCTTCAAGAAAGAAAAGATCATTTCAATAAAAAGATACCAGGAAAAAAAAAAAAAAAAAAAAAGACAAACATCTACCCAGGGTCCCCATATCTGAGCAAATTGAGAAATAAGCGTGAAAGCGGACAGACAAGACCATCTAGCAACTGAAGGAGCGAGGTCGTGCAATTCCTTCCGCAGTGAATTCCCTCCAGTTCCTAGGACACAACTCACACGCCCGCTAGGAGCTGCAGCTGTGAGATGGCGCCAAAGGCTCTGACAAGTGGCTTGTGTACGACCCAATATTTATCAATAACAACAACAAAATCAAGTGAAACCAAGGCTGGGGATTTTGAACTGCTTTCTAAACCCCTGGCGTGGATACACACGTGGGCGAAAAAAAAAAAGAAAGTCACTGGAGATGAGTTGGTTCCATTTGTCAGCCCTGGGGAGCAATCCTGGGGCAAAATCCAGTGCTAATTGATCCCAACCAGCTACACTATCAGCTGAAAACGTTCGAGTGGACAAAGAATAAGGAGTGTGTGCTGAAGATACTCTAAGTATTTTTTTTTTCCCAAGTGAAAGGCAGTATGTAATCAATAGCGTGTACATACATCTAACTAGGGAAGGAGAATTACTTCAAATTAATGAGAAAAAATAATGTTCCATGTGTGAGTCCAGGCTTCTTCAAAATCTAGTGTCTCATACAATCTGATTGTTTTGTGGTGGGGACTTGAAATTTCCTGCAGGAAAACCTGGGGGCCCCTCTTAGCGTGTTTCCAGCGCAAGGGAAGACGCTCATTACAATTAAGGACCATTCTCTCTTCTTCTGGGGTGTTTACACTCAGGTCAAAGGGTAGGTCGGGTAGGCAGCCTGGGCAGCGGTGGAAAGCGGCGTCGGGCTCGAGGGCGGCCACGGAGGCGTGAGTGGGAACAGCCCGTGAGCCCCTCGCCCCTCCGCTCGGAAGACAGCGCTCAGCAGCCGGCCGCCTGCCAGCGTCACGGGCCCTCTCCAAAGCAGCCTGGCATTTTCAGAGTTTTCATTTCCTTGCGTCCTCATTTATCTTATCTAACAAGTTCACGCTCCAGGAGAAAAGAAAAGGGTGACAATGAAAGGAAACCCCTTCACCATAGTGATCTGTCGTTCGCAGGCACTGAAGCCAAACTTGCGGACCGTGCTTTCTTTTCCAACATTACTTTCCCTCCTGCTTGCCTTAGTACAAAGCTAGAAGGGAGATGCTCAAATCGGTAAACAAGAAGATGTCTAGGATTGTTTTTGAAATAAGACCGACTCCCATCACTACTACCTTTATTGTCGGTTCTGAGATGGAAGAGTCGGATTGTTTTGTTTTCACATCAGAACGGTAACTTGCCCCAGACGCCATTCTGCAGCTAGCTTATAGCTTATTCTGACCGCTCCTCTGCTCCCTGCCTGCGGCTCCTCTAAAGGGCTGGAGAGAAATAGGGGTATAACGGCTCTCCCCGACTGGATTCAACGCCCTTTATGTGTAATTTAATATTAGAATTAACTTCACCTGCACGCACCCCAGTCTATTAATTCCGCGCTATGCTTTATACAAATAATAAGCTTAAACCCTTTAACGGTCTCTAGTTTTGTTTTCCGTGTTCACCGTGGCAGGTGACCTCTTAGCCCCCAAATATTGATCTGTGTGCGTGCTTCCGGTGACATGTGCAAACACGAGACATCTCGGCTGAAAAGGTAACTTTAAGGGGGGAAATCTGGAAGTGAAACCTAAAAGCAAGTCCTGTAGCTTGACTGCTCGGCAGGCGCGGGCGACAAAGGAAGGAGCGCGGGACAAGCGCGGGTGTTCGCCGGGAGGAACGCGACTGCTTGCTGGAACCCTGGCGGTTTCAGCCTCCAGGGGTGAAAGGGGGAGGGAGAAGATCACGACTTTTGGGCACACGCTGCTCCCACTGATTTTCTACTGCTTGGATTTGGCTGGGGAAGGGAAAGACCTCCAGGAATGGCAGGCAATTCAAGAGTGAGGAGGCAGGTGGGTGCGAGATTGGCACAAAGTAAAACTGGCTCATTGGCTTGTTCACCTGGGATTTTAGCAAGGAAGAGAATGCATTTGATTAGTAGATCTCTAATATGACTTTTCCCATGCAAAGGGGGAGTTGGGATGGATGGTTCTCTGTGTGCCCGCTGGCCTGCTTGTTCCGTGCAGTTTTCTCTCTTCTCATTCCTTCACAGACCATCAGAGGGTGCGAGCATTTTCTAAAATTTATTCATCTATATTGTAAATGGACCTTGGGCTCGTCAGGGCTCCTCTTATGCTTTTAAGTATTGAGAACGTGGCTGGTTCAGAGCTGACCACACAATTGCGGATGAGTCACACCGGTTTATCTTTCCTCACAAGGAAGGAAGTTTGGGAGAACTTTTGGAAGGGTGCTTTAAAAAAGGATAGACTCAATGCCCCTTCTCTGAAGGGTGCAGTAACACTACCCAAAGTAGATCATTCGGGTTTCTATGGGAAATCAAATTGAAGCTCCAACTAATTACAGAGAACAGTGATGAGATGGTTAGAAGCTTAGCATTTTGAGGCCTGTAAGCTTTTCTTTCAACCTGATATATATTTATAAAGTCATTTTTCCCTTTTGTTGTGTCGCTGATGGAAAAATTCAAAGTAGCTGTTGTCTTGTGTGCTAACTTTAGCCAAGTCTCACTTTCCCTAACCTGCTTCATTCCCCTTTACCATCACCCCTCCAACTCTTTGTCTTTCTCTTTAGCACTTCCTGATCCCTTTGAAGGATGGGCTGAGCCTTTCCTTGGGCAACCAGAGGGAAAAAAGGAATTGGTCTTTTACTGTGTGCCTGTCCGAAGGGTGTGGGACCATTTCTCCCAATTGAATGGGGTCAAGAAATGAAACAGGCCTGCCCTCACACAATCGAGGACTCAAAGTTTTCCGCAAACGTCCACCCCTGAGAGTCTTGAGTGTGCTGGAAAATAATGGGAAACAAGTAAAAGGATAATGAACATTTTATATTTATAAAAGATGTGCAGATTATTCAACTGAAAGGTCATCCAGAGACTTTTTAAAGAGCCCTTGGCCCTGGGATGGTAACCTTCCATCATGGATCTCTCTGCACCTGTCTCTCTGCAGAGAAATATGGGGAAGAAGCTTCTTCCCACTGTGTTTCGTTACAGGTCTTAAGATCATTCCCTTTGGTGAGTTTGTACCTGCCTGCTGAGAGCTTGGGACTTCTGGCACAATCAAAGAAACCTGCCTGGAGAGTCCAAGGGACCCCTATCTAACCCTTCTTTCTTTCTTTTAATCTTGGACGTCCTTGCTTCCCAGTCGGTTCCCTAGCTGATACAAGTTAAACATTTCGACTCTCAAATAGGAGGCTCTCCCATAGATATTTTTCTTGAGGTTCTCAAGGAAAATTGTCGTTGCCACAATGTTATGATGGAAGGATGCTGAAATGACAGGCCTAGTAGACGCTTGTCTTAATCATTGGCTTCTTAATTTACTTTTAGTGCGGAGTGTGTGTGTACGTGCTCGTGCACGCACACACGTGAGCAAACACACACTCACACATATATGTGCGCGCCCCCGGGGGATGTTGAGGGTGTGCGCGCACGCAGAGAGCAGCCGCTTGACAATCTGCAGCTCCCTAATGAGTGAAGAGGCAGGGCTACTGCAGAAAAGTAACACTTCCCTGGTGTGAAGACCTCTTACTGAGAAGTTTAGTTCACTACTGTTCTCGCAAACCTAATCGTGTAGCCTCTAACCAAAACTCACAGAACAAGGATACAACACGCTAAAGAGTAACTCATAATCGCTAAATGTTAGCACCATTACCTGCTGTTAGGAAGGGATTACAGAAGAGTTGGCTCAAGTGAGGGTGGACCACGCTCCTTACAGGATCTCTGCAAATACCTGGATGCTTCTGCGTGAGTTCCCCTCGCTCCCAAACATCACCGGGTCAAGGGCTCCCAGAGCATCTGCAGGAAGAAAGCTTTAGCCAGAGCTCCATGCGGGGTGTCCCTTCAAGAATATCCTGTCCTGAGAGCGATTTTTAGGTAGAAAAAACGCTCTCCTCTAACCAGCAAGTAATAAGGGAAAAAGAAGGAAACACTGAAAGCGAGTAGTAGCCCTGAAGGAAGACCATGGAACATGGCCAAATGGAAAAAATAATCTGCTGCTCCCTACTTGGATGCAATAGGCTGTGGATCCTTGGTTATTAATTACAACTAGAAACGGAATAATCTAATTCATTTTCTAAGCGATTCCTGCGTTGGAACGGCTCACTCTTTACAAGGCCTGTCCTCTTTTTTGGGGGGAGGGGTGGGGCGGGGGTGTGTGTGGATGGGGAGACAGAGAAGGCAAGAAGTTCATCAATATATATGCCAGAAAATTACATTTGTTCTGACCTATGCTTTGATTCATTAACATTGTGCATTTATAAAAGTATACGTGTGAGAGATCAAAATTAGCTGATGGTGAGGAAAAATATTAAAATGATAAAGAATGCTTCAGATCTAAGACCACTGGATGCCCTCTGTCTTCTAATGACAATCACAGAGACTAAGTGAGGTGGAAATTCAGAGCTAGGGCTTCATATGTTTCAGAAAGAAGCCCCAAGTAGATGTGGGCAGTCCTTTAGATCAAATTTACACGCAAATTGTCCAGTGAGATACACAAAGCTTCATCCAGGGACCTTCAACTTACAAAATACTGTCCAAAACCCCCCACCCCCTTCATTTCTTCTAGTAGCAGTTCTAAAAAGAAGCCCGTTGCTGAGACAAATGTGGGCTGCTGAGTAAACAGTGCATGTTTTGTTGAACAAGCCTACTCCCACACCTATATATGGCACGCTCTCTCACCACAAAGTCCAATTACAATTATTAACATGAATTCAAACTCACCTCACCTAAAATTTCAAATAACCCTTTTCATTAAGGAGGTTGGATCTTTAATATAGTAAACTATAATCTATTTATTACTACACAAATATCCTATTTTGGAAGGCTTGCATTCATGCAATCCTTAAAATAATGTAACGCATTCCTAATTTGCATGCAAAACATTTTTGCCAGTCAGTATAAGTTCCTGGCAGGGGGGAAAAAAAAAACACCAAAACAAAACAGATTAATACAGCTCTCATTAGCAGACTTAAGTTTTTGCTATTTGAAAGTAAACAGAGAGAAATTTATTTCCACCTGCTAAAATTTCATGCAGGATTACAAAAACAATGCATACTCAGCTTTGACCTAAGAAACACCTTAAAATATTAAAAATTCATCAGTCAGTGCTGGTGTTGTATTCAAGGAATGCTCCTCCAGTTTGCTGCTGAGCTTGGATTTGAATAAAATGCCCAATGTTAACAAACAATACCCACGTTTGGCACTTTGTGTATTAAATTGATCAAACAGATTTTAGGAGGCACAATGCACAATTTGTACAGACCTGATTGAGTTAATATAATATCAGCAAATTTTACATCGAAATGATTCTGTTTCTTTTCTTTGTGTTTAAAACCAGCACAGATTACAAATTTTAATGATCTGAAAATGTTTGGTATACAAAATCATGCTTATTTCAGTATTAGCAAAAACACAAGAAATTTTTCAACACAAACACCCAGCTGTGTCTATTTTAAAAGCAGTTCAATGACAGCTTGCACTTATGAGCATGCAATCAGCTAATTTCGCTTTTTTTTTCTTCTGTGTTAATCAACACTTTCCTTCCTGCATATCAGAGTACAAATAGTATAGTTACTCCACATCAGTAAATGTTTACGTAACCTGTCCTTTCCCAAGAATCCGGTTACACCGAATCATTTCACGCTAGACCGACTACGAAAACGTACCGGGCCGTCCACCTCAGAGGGAGCCCTTGTGTGCCATTATAAGTGGCGATGGGAAGGGGGGCTATGGGGGGGGGATGGGGAGGAGTAGGTGGAGGAATGGAGTGAGGGAGAGGAATAGAGGAAGGAGATGGGGTGGGGGTGTGTGGAGGGAGGTGGAAGAGAGGAGGAGGGAGGAAAACCAGTAGAGGAAAAGTAGGAATCACAGGCCTGAGGAGGGGAGAAGATTGAGAGGAGGAAGGCCCAGAGATCTCTCCATCCTGATCCAAAGCGCTCACTCACCCGGCTCCGTAAGAAATCTGAGCTTAGAAGTCAATGTTGGGGGCCGTGTCACTAGCAACGCCGGTAGCTGAAACCCTTGAATTTTCCCACACGTAAATACCGTTTGTTTTAAAGTAAGGAAATATGTAGAAGGTGGGGGTAATACATACATACAGTGGAAGGATAGTTGAGGTTAGTCCAATGTTCAAAGCTCTAAGGGAACCATATTTTGAAAATCTCTTTTGTAATTGTCTACCTCTCAGGGTTTATTCTCTCGGAATTTCAAGGTGAGAGTAGGGTGGGAAGAGTGGAACAACTCCCTTTTAACACGCGTATTCATCACAATTGCATTCTTTATAGTGGAATTGAAATTTGGCGTCACACATGGCACCGTTTTCTCTTCCTCCGCTTTCTTAAATGCCACATCTGCCAGATAACTTAATTGAGTTTATCTAGTGAAGACATGTTTACACTTTCTTATTTACCTTATGGGGGGGGCGGGGAAGGGAGCTTTTCATTTTTGCTTCTCCTCCACCTCCCTCTTCTCTAGGGGCTGCGTCCTCCGTAAAATGTGGTATGTTGCGTGCCCATGTGGGATGAAACAGCCTTTGATCTGTGTTCTCGGCACCAAATTCCAATCCCTGGGAAATGCTGGGCCTTAGCCCTGCCCCTGGCCATGGGATCCTTTTAAAGCCCCCGAATCACCAGCTTCCCTCTCACTTCAGCCCTCAACCGAACCTTCCCAGTCCTGACGCTCAAGCTGGGGCAGTGGGCGCACGTTGCCAAGGCTCCTAGGTGCCTGCCAGCAGCGCGCTTGCAGGACGGGAGAGGGCTGGCTTCAGCCTGCGGTTATTTCAGGATTAAGGCTCGCACAAATTAAAAGCATTTCAGAAACGGAAAGAAAAAAAAAAATAATAAAGAGGGAGTGAAAATAGGATGTCTTTAAAAAACCGGAAAGAAACAGACGCCCACCCCGATGTTTCCCTCCAGTGTCAACAAGCAAAATGAAAACAGTGCCAGGGTGATGGCTCGCGGCTACTCGCTTCCAATGCCGATTCAAAGCTGAGGAGAAGCTGCAGCGGCGACGAGAAGGCGACCCGTCACCCAGCGCGCGAGCGGCGGTCCGCAGCCAGGACAGAAGGGAAAGGAAGAGACACGCGCACATAGCCATGTTACCTGGTTTATTTCGAGATTGTTTGGTATTGTTTTCTCTTTGAGCACCCCTCATTTCGGAAGGCCAGCGCTGGCGCCCACCACCGAGCCGCCCCCGCCCGCCGCCGCCGCGCCGCGAGCCCCGGGCCCAGCTTCCCGGTGGCGTCCGAGCCTCGAGCCCCGGGCTCGCCGCTGCCCAGGCCGCAGGAACCGAGTAAGTAACCCCTGCTTTGCCCCACGCACGCCAGCCCACTTCCTCCCCCTCATCCCGTCATTTCCAAACCTCTCCCAGACCCTCCTCCCCCGAAGGTGCAGGGCGCCCCCGCCCCGCGCCAGGGGTGGGCCTTCCTGGCCCGCCAGCCACAGCCTCGCCCGGGTGTCACCTACGAGGGGCGCGCTTTTCCTCCGGGCGCAGGGGCCCTGGGGTCGGCCTCCGGGGCCGACTGGGGAAAGCAGTGCCTCGCTTCTTCCTGCTCCATTTCCCCGCAGCCGCCTCCTGCACCCCCGCGCAGCTCTCCACCCTCGCCGCCGCCCACCCCCCCGCTTTTAAAAATAAAATTGGATACAAACTTTAATCGATAAGGACAAATACGGACGCTCAAACGAAAATGACCCCAGAGACAGTGCGAAGGGAGGAGGAAATGTGAGACATTTGCCCTACGACGGGGATTTCGGTCGCGCTGCCCCGCGGAGTGGAAGGGGCGCGGGGGGCGCGGGTAAGGGCCGCGGCGCAGCGAGCTCCCGCCGACGTATCCCTGCGCCGCTCCGCCAGGCCCGGGCCCACCGGGAGGGGGAGGCGAGCACCCAAGGGGGCGGGAGCCGGCGGGCGGGGCGTGGGTGGGTGGGCCCGGGCCCGCTGATTGGTCGACGGCCGGAGAGACGCGCCCGCACGCCGCCGGCTCTGATTGGCCCAGCGGTAGGAAAGGTTAAACCAAAAATTTTTTTACAGCCCTAGTGTGCGCCTGTAGCTCGGAAAATTAATTGTGGCTATAGCCGCCTCGATCGCTGTCTCCCCAGCCTCGCCGCGGCCGCTCCGGGACGCGCCCGCCCGCCGCCCGGCTCTCCCCCCCTTTGGGCTGCTGCTGCTGCTGTGAC
>PVIW01009881.1:0-29030 GCA_004026585.1 Noctilio leporinus
CCCCCTCCCCCCAACCCCCTTCTTCCTGACCACTGAAGGCCTATTCACTGTATTCATATTATCTTGTTCTGTTTTGCTTATTGTTAGTTTTGTTCATTATTGTCCTGTAATGGGTGAGATCATATGGTATTTATCCTTCGCTGACTGGCTTATTTCACTAAGCATAATACTCTCCAGTTCCATCCATGTTGTTGCAAAGGGTACAAGTTCCTTCTTTCTTTCTGCTATATAGAATTCCATTGTGTAAATGTACCAAAGTTTTTTGATCCAATCATCTACTGATGGGCACTTAGCAAAATTGTTAAGTACAATAAAGTATTGTTAACTATACTTTAGTTCTTAGAATCTTGTGTAACTGAATCTTATACCCTGGCTCATTTTAAAAATTAATGTTTTATTTTGTCTTTATTACACAAGTAATGCATTTTTATTTTGGACAATTAAAAATTCAGACAAGCAGAAGGATAAAAAAATCACAAGTTCATCAGCAGTATTAACCAATGTTAACATTTTGGTTATATACACGGTGTGTGTGTGTACATATATGGATATGTATAAAGTATGTATGTATATGTAATAAAAATTGGATCATACTGTATGTTTTTAATAACCTGATTCATTCATTCAGTGTTATATCATAAATATCTTTCCTTGTCA
This sequence comes from Noctilio leporinus, assembly GCA_004026585.1. Lineage (NCBI taxonomy): Eukaryota > Metazoa > Chordata > Mammalia > Chiroptera > Noctilionidae > Noctilio > Noctilio leporinus. The sequence goes on from PVIW01009881.1 coordinate 658, forward strand.
ATGAATATATGTCTATAATGTCATTTTTAATGCACTTATTATTAACTACATATAATTTTAAACTATATATTGTGGGGCTTTTAGGTTGTTTCCAATTTTTCTAGCATTGTTTAAAAATGGATTTATGCAAATTTATACCCATTGTTAGAATAAACTACTCTATCAGTCAGGGTAGGCTAGATTATATTGTGATAACAAACACCTAAAACTCTCTGTAGCTTCACACAACATTTATTTATGTCTTGTTTTTACTATAACTATGTTACAAGTTGACAGGAGAGTTCAGAGCATTTAAGTTGAGACCCAGACTTAACTGGGGTTTCATCATTTTCTGACACTGCCCTTTCAGCATGTGCTTTCAAAAACACCTTGGTAGGGAGTGCAGATACAGAAAATAGCTTACTGGCTCATGAATGCTTTTACTTAAAAGTGAAACAAGATACATTTCACTGGCCAAGACTAGTTCTGTGGCCACATTTAACCTCAAAGAGCTAGCGAAAGTCAGTGCTCCCATTTGCCTAAAAGGAGAGAAGAACCAGATACTGTCTCCTATAATAGCTAACTGCTGAATTAAATGCTGGATGGCTATTAGAATATGCACATCTAGTAAATGTTTGTGCTAACTATTTAAAAATTATTCTCTAGGAGGATTATAAATTTATGTTCAAACTATTAGTTATTAAAGAAATTTCCCAATATGCTCCCTCTTCAATCCAGTAATATAATTTAAAAATATTTTGATAATTTTATGAGCAAAAATGGCATCTATATTTTTGTTTAACTGATATTTCTTTGATTATTAAGAGGATGATCATTTTGATATATTTATGTGACCTGGTTCATTTGATAAATTTAGGGAACATTATAAAAACATGACTTGGAGTATGATGCAGCAATACTGTTATACCTGGAATGTATTTAGTGCTTGTAACTCTGAAGATGTGCCTATTTTAATTAAACCAACAAGCTTCAACTAATTCTTATTCACCAAAGATTAATTCCTAGATCATGTGAACTTGAGAAACATTCAGGTTTTTATATTCCTGAAAGTTTTAGAACACTGAATTCTTAATTTATATAAGCACTTATTTGTTTTTAAGCCAATTAAATGACTCTTTGAAGTTAATTTTAGTAATACTATCCAGAGAAAGAAAATACAACACATGTACAGCATGTGTGCATGCATGTGCGCAGACACACACACACATATTCCCCAACCATAAAGTAGGTACAATACTACAAACTCACCAGGGACAAAAGAATAACTGGATCTAAATTTTGTATTGGTAATTTGGGGAAAGTTAAGTTTATTCCACAGATAACTATCTTTTATTTAGCTCATGAGAAATAGTTGCATTTTAAAGAATGACTCCTAGGTTCCAGAGAAGATGAGGGCAGAAACTTTACATCACAAAGACACACAGTAAGAATGCAAATTTTCTTTTAAGATGGAGTTTTGGGGGCACACTTGCTTATTATCAAAGAACTAGGGAACTTAAAATTTTTCCTTCTTTTACTTAAATACAAGACAAATCTGTTTCCAATGTCCCAATGTCTACAAGCATTTTGAAGTGAATAGGGGGTGTTTGGAGTTGGCAAAAAGTACAGGTAAACTTCGAACCACTTTCTAGAACCACACTTCTGGCCATGCAGAGTTGCAAGACAAGGCAGTTTTTTCCAGTTCCCTAAAGAACTTTATTACAACCTGAATGATAAAACAAACAAACCAACCAAAAAAAAAAAAACCCCAAACCAACCAACAAATAAACAGTTATGACTTTCCAATTACATTATCTCCAAATTGCTTCTTTATCTCGGGGTACATAGATTTATTTTAGCTAAGGTAAGAGTGCCTACAAATTTCCTGTTAGGCTCTGTATATCAGCTTCTAGTTTGGCTAAATTTCTGATCATGAAGTTCAAGTTTCAACTGGGACCAGCAGTATTGAACAATCCAATGGACTCAAGTAGTGTTCTTTTTTTATTGTGTTTTTTCTCATTACCATTTGGTTCCCTTATACCACCCCCTGCAATCAATACATTGTTGTTCATGTCCATGGATCCTTTTCCCTTTTTCTCATTCCCTCCATCCCTTACCATCCCCCAACCTTAGCTGTCATCTTGCTATCTATAAGTCTGTATTTATTTTGTTTCTTAGTTCAGTTTGTTCATTAGGCTCCACATATGAATGAGATAATATGATATTTGGCTTTCTCTGACTGGCTTATTTCACTTAGCATAATGTTCTGCAAGTCCATCAATACTGTCACAAAAAGTAAAATTTTCTTCCTTTTTATGGCTCTGTAATATTCCACTGTGTAAATGTTCCATAGTTGTTTTAGCTACTCATCTACTAATGGACACTTGGGCTGCTTTCATATCTTGGTGATTGTAAAAACATTGCAATGAACATGGGGGTGCTTATGTTCTTCAGAATTAGTCTTTTGGGTTCCTTTGGATCACTGGTTCAAAAGGCAGATCAATTTTTAATTATTTGAGATATTTTCATACTGCTTTCCACAATGGTTGCACCAATCTGTATTTCCACCAACAGGGCAAAAGGGTTCCCCCTTTCTCCACATCTTTGCCAGCACTTGTTTGTTGATTTATTGGTGATGGCCATTCTGACAGGTGTGAAGTGATATCTCATTATGGTTTTAATTTGCATATCTCTGATGATTAATGATCTTGAGCCTCTTTTCATATGTTTATTGGTCATCTGTATTTCCTCTTTGAAGAAGTATCTATTCAGATCCTTTCTCCATTTTTTAAAAAGATTTTATTTATTATTTTTAGAGAGGGGAAAGGAGAGAGGCAGAGAGGGAGAGAGACATCAATGTACGGTTGCCTTTCACCTGCCTCCAGCTACAGGCCTATCTGGACACCTGGATTGCAACCTGGTTATGTGCCCTGGCTGGGAATCGAACCAGTGACCTTTGGGTTCACGGGCTGGTGCCTTATCCACTGTGCCACCAGCCAGGATCTTTCTCCATTTTTTGATAGGGTTTTTTTTAGTTTTTGTTTTTTGGTGTTGAGTTTTATAAGTTCTTTATAAATTTTGGATATTAACTCCTTATCACATGTATTGGCAAATATGTTCTTCTATTCTGTGGGCTATCTTTTTATTTTGTTGATATTTTTCTTTGATGTGCACAAACTTTTTAGTTTGATGTAGTCCCATTTGTTTCCCTTGCCTGGGGAGATATATCTGATAAAATATTGCTATGAGCTATGTCCAAGATTTTGTGGTCTATGTTTTCTTCTGGAGTTTTAAAAAAAATATTTTTATGATGGTTCATTTTTAAAAAGATTTTATTATTTTTAGAGAGAGAGGAAGGGAGAGAGGCAGAAAGGGAGAGAGACATCAATATATGGTTGTCTTTCACCTGCCTTCAACTACAGACCTGGCTGGAGACCTGGCTTGCAACCTGGTTATGTGCCCTGGCTGGGAATCAAACCAGTCACCTTTGGACTTTCAGGCTGGCACCTTATTCACTATGCCGCCAGTCAGGGTCTTCTTCTAGAATTTTTATGGTTTCAGGTCTAACATTTAAGTCTTTGTTCCATTTTGAGTTTATTGTGTGGTATAAGAAGGTGGTCTAGTTTAATTTTTCTGCACATATCAGTTCAATTTCCCAAACATCATCTATTGAATAAACTATATTTATCCCATTGTATGTGCTTGCTTCCTCTGCCAAATATTAATTGACTATAAAGGTGTGGGTTTATTTCTGGGCTCTCTATTCTGTTCCATTGATCCATGTGTCTTTTTTATGTCAGTGCCATACTATTTTGATTACTATGGCCTTACGCTACAGTTTGATCTTAGGTAGTATGATTCCTCCAACTTTGTTCTTTTTTTCTCAGGATTGATGTTGCTTTGTGGAGCTTCTTATGGCTCAATATAAACTTTTGAAAAATTTGTTATAATTCTATAAAATGTATCATTGAAATTGTGTTTTATCTAGAGATTGCTTTGAGTAGTATGAACACTACAGAATATGAAAATTATAGGCCAATATCTCTAATGAATGTGCATGCTAAAATCCTCAATAAAATATTAGCAAACCAAATATAGCAATGCATCAAAAAGATCACACACCATGGTCAAGTGTAATTTATTCTGGGAATGCAAGGTTGGCACAACACTCACTAATCAATAAATGTGATTCACCACATAAGCAAAATGAAGGATAACACATGATCATATCAATAGATGCAGAAAAAGCATTTGATAAAATCCAATACCCATTTATAATAAAAACTCTTAACAAAATGGGAATAGAGAGAAAATATCTAAACATAATAAAGGCCATATATAACAAGCTCACTGCCAGCATCACATTCAGTGGGCAAAAATTAAAACTGTTTCTTCAAAAATTAGGAATAAGACAGGGATGTCCTATCTTATTCAACATAGTACTGGAAGTCCTAGCCATAGCAATCAGACAAGAAGAAGAAATAAAAGCCATCCAACTTGGAAAGGAAGAACTAAAACTGTCTTTATTTGCAGATGCCATGATACTGTACATAGAGAAGCCCAAAGATTCCACCAAGAAACTACTAAAATGGATAAATGAATTCAGCAAGGTAGCAGGATACAAAATTAATATCCAGAAATCAGTTGCATTTTTATAGCCAATAAAGAACTACTAGAAAGGGAAATTAAGAAAACAATCCCAGCCCTGGCTGGGGTGACTTTGTGGTTTGAGCACTGACCTTCAAACCAAAAGGTTGTTGGTTTGATTCCCAGTCAGGGAACATGCCTGTGTTGCTGTCCAGTTCCCCCGTTTGGGGGTGTGTGAGAAGTAACCAATCAATGTTTCTTTGGCACACCATTGTTTCTTTCCTCTTCCTCCCTTTCTCTCTCTAAAAATAAATAAATAAAATCTTTGGTACATTTACACAATGGAATTCTATATAGCAGAAAGAAAGAAGGAACTTGTACCCTTTGCAACAACATGGATGGAACTGGAGAGTATTATGCTTAGTGAAATAATCCAGTCAGCGAAGGACAAATATCATATGATCTCATCCATTACAGGACAATAATGAAGAAAACTAACAACAAGCAAAACAGAACTAAATATATGAATACAGTGAATAGGCCTTCAGTGGTCAGGGGGAAAGAGGTTGGGGGGAGGGGGGAGTCAGAGGCAGGGAAGGGGAGCAGCTTAGACAAGAACCTAGTAGGAAGGAACCATGGACATGGACAACAGGTGAGATTGACTTGAGGGGGATGGGTGGGTGGGGAGGGGGACGGAGGGGAGCAAAAAGACGATGGATGTAATACAACAACAATAAAAAAATGAAAAAAATTAAAATCTTAGAAAACAATTCCACTATAATTGCTTCACAAAGAATAAAATACATAGGAATAAACCTACCCAAAGATGTAAAAGCCCTATACTCAGAAATTTATAAGACACTGAAGAAAGTAACTAAAGAATGTACAAATAAGTGGAGGTACATACAGGGTGCATGTGATCAATTGGCAAGATTTTAGTAAAATAAACATACAACCTGTTATATTTTGAAATAAATTTATTCTTATATGTAAATACATAAACATAGCCATTATTTTTTAAATTGTTCAAAAAGGTCTCCATTTGCTGCAATAATAGGCTCGATTCAACTTTGAAAGCTTGAGCACACCTTAATTAACTTTTCTTTATTCATGGACATCATCATGTTTTCAATCTTAAATTTAATAGCCTCTTTATTGGAATGAGGTTTATTAACTTCTCTCTTACAAATGCTCCATACATAATGGTCTACACGATTTGTATCTTGTGAACTAGATGGTCAGATTTCCTTTGACCAGAATTGAGGAACATTGACATGGAAATTCTTGGACCTTTTTGGTGTTCTATGCTGGTGCACCATCTTGTTGGAAGATAAAATGATGTCCATTTGTGGCTTGCTTCATCCATGGTACAACTACTTCTCTCAAAATGTTAAGGTAAACATCCTGGACCTTCATTGATGATCTCCTGGATTCTGTGTACAATATCTGGATTTGTGCAATCCTTGTGTACCTTACGCATTTTCCTTGTTAGTTTGGCAACATCAGGATCAGCATCATACACCTCTTTTACATTTTAAACTGTACATAAAGGAATGTTATTGAAGTCCACAATTTCCTTAGCAGTTTGCCCTGCACGCAGTCCAGGAATTATGGTTGCTCTAACATTGTATTCCTTCAACATGACTGTTGCTCTCAGAATTTAATACTTTATATCTGAAAAATGATGTTAAATCATAACCTTAGAAACATAGTTTTTCAAAATTAATAAGAAACATGTGAATTAAAGAGATGCAATGTTATTGCCAATTTATTGCATGTACCCTGTACTGTGTTCCTGGATAGGAAAAATTAATACCAAGAATTATTCTTAAAGTGCAGAAGCTACAATCTTACAAAGATCCACAGCTATTCACAAAGAGAACCAAAAGAAGGAATTGACAGCTTGACTATCCCAGGCAAATAGAAGGCTAAGCCAAGATTTTAGGATACACAATGAGACAAGCAAGAAGACAATAGCTCTTCCTGGGAGAGAAAGGATCAAAATAACCAATGGGTTTGTATTTGGGAAGTAAAAGACAACATGAAATTTAATTTTTACTTTTTAACCTAGCTTTCCTTGTCTATTTAAGAGAATAGTGTGACAGTTTACCATAAAATTCCTTAGAGTTTTGTCAACTCTGGGATTTGTTCTTCAAGGCCCTCCTTTGAAGGTAAATATAGGGGGTACCTGTAAGGCCACTAACTTGACAGACTACATTAAAAAAATATTTTTCAATTACATTTTGCATTCAATATTATTTTTTATTAGTTTCATTAGTATAGCACAGTGGTTAGACATTCATATACTTTACAAAGTGTTCCAACTTTCCTCCATCCCCATGGCAATAATTCAGTCAAAGAAAGACAAATGGCATATGACTTCACTCATATTTGAAACCTAATGAACAATATAAATGAACAAACAGAACAGAAATAGACTCATAGACACAGAGAGCAGACTGGTAGTTGCCAGAGGGGAGGGGGTTGGGTTACTTGGAGAAAGAGGTGAAGGAATTAAGAAGTATAAATTGGTAATTACAAAACACTCATGGGGATGTAAAGTACGGCATAGGGAAAATAGTCAATAATATTGTGGTAACTATGTATGGTGGTATTTATTAGCCATGTGGGTAACTTGATGGACTTTTGTTTATGATCATGTAGTCTTTTAAGAGTGGAAAAACAATTTAAATAGAGAATTAGTAAAACAGGAGTGCTCAGGTAAAAGGATGGGGGAAGCAGTAGGAATCACATCAGTCATACCTGCTTTTGTTTTTGGTATCTTTTGTGTTCTTAATATTTCATTAGCTTTTTGTAATGAATCTTTTTTTTTAAAGATTTTATTTATTAGTTTTAGGGAGAGGGGAAGGGAAAGAGGGAGAGAGGGAGAGAGACATCAATGTGTGGCTGCCTTTCACCTGCCTCCAGCTGCAGACCTGGCTGGAGACCTGGCTTGCAACCTGGTTATGTGCCCTGGTTGGGAATCGAACCAGTGAACCTTGGATTCACAGGCTGATGCCTTATCCACTGTGCTACCAGCCAGGGCTTGTAATGAATCCTTTAATGAATCTATTTTGGAATCTTGAAGCCTTTGGAAGAAGCCACTGCATATCAATAATTAGAATATGTGTTTCATTTTGTTTGTTCAACTTGGGGTCCATTGCTCTCAAGTGCATCACTTAAATGAGTGATCTTATCTAATTGAAAGATTTTCAATAATGACCATTTAAAATCTAGTTCACTTTTAGTAAACTTTTGCCATCTTTCTAGATATCTGCAGATTCTGGGAGTGTAGTTCTTTTTTTTTTTTTTTTTTAATATATTTTATTTCATTATTTTTAGAAAGAGGGGAAGGAAGAGAGGCAGACAGGGAGAGAATCAATGTATGGTTGCGTTTCACCTGCCTCCAGCCACAGACCTGACTGGAGACCTGGTTTGCAACCTGGTTATGTGCCCTGGCTGGGGAATCGTACCTGCGACCTTTGGGTTCGCAGGCCAGTGCCTTAACCACTGTGCTACCAGCCAGGGCTTGGGAGTGTAGTTCTTAAACATAAAATTAGCAAGTATACCAGAAGTTGGGACATTCAACTTGTTGGATATAAAGGATCCCATTTCTTTTAGCTAGGCCTATCAGTTTCTCCCAGCCAAACTGATATCTAAGGCTTTTGACTTCTGAGGTTCCCATTTAGCAATAGCCTTTACCTCATATGCAGATTAGCAAAAACCAACAGTAACTGATGAAATGGAATTTTGTAGAGCAGCAATAATAAACAAACTAGATAGGTATAGGAAAGAATTAAACCAACAGACCTCGAATAATAGTGACTGTGGACTGATTCCAAACAAATGGAGAATTGCAGCTGCCATCAGCAGTTTCCAACGTGGATTCTGGGGATAAAACCAAGGGCCAGGATTTAGATATGACTGCAGACTAGCCAATATAAGGCCTTGTGTGAACCTTCAGCCATTCCCAGCCTGGACTAAAACTGCAGACTAAAGTGGACTGGAATTGGGGAAGGGAGATCTAAACACTGAGCAACTGTGTACTGAACCAAGGGCTAGGGACTCGAATTCTAGGTGGAATCATCTGTAGGCTCCAAGCTGACCCACTAAGTCCTGAGCTGGAAAGCCAGTTAGGTTGGGAGCTTCATGCAGAGTGGAGTTCAAATGAGAATAACTCACAAATGGCCCTCAGAAATGCCAAGACAGAGAATTCAAAGGGCTTGAGGGCACCATGCCTGTGTTTCTCATTGTCCCTGAATGCTGTTAGAAGTTGGCTTTGGATCTTGTAATATGTCACCAGTCTGTTAAAGAACAATAATTCAATCAAGTAAATTTGGAGATCCAGTTGGCTTTATCGAGCAATTCATGTTTTGGGCAGCAACCCATTTTTAGCAAGTAGAAAGGTACTCTGAAGAGTTGTACAAAATGGAAGGTTTTTATAGGAGGAGAGGGTGGGGCAAGGAAGTTATTAGCAAAAAGAAAAAAAGGATTGCATCTTCTTTTGGGGGGAAGAGAAAGGCAGGAATCTTATGCAGATTACCTTACTTGGGCTCATCAGGAAATTTTAGATGGACTTTTTAATGTTTACATTCTTGGGAGAGGTCGAAACTGCAGTTAAGTCTCAGTTTGTTATCCTGGTGGCAAATGACTGCATTTTGGTTTTATTTCTTTTTCAACATAGATTATTTGAAGAATATGCCTATGTGCATTAGTCAAGAAAGAGAAAATTCTCTATTTGTAACAAAGTTCAGTAATTTATTAGTTGTGTAATTGTTGTGTGTGAAAAGTCTCATCTCCCTTACAACATTAGGAGTACCTTGTTGTTAAGGGCAATATCTTCTTTTGAGTCCCCATGTGTATACCCTAGTGGCAGGTATATAAGTAGGAGCTTAGTAAACATGTATTCGATGAAACTAATTGAAATGGAAAGGGAACTTATTTTATATGAATATTATTCATTCACCTTATGTCAGGCATTTGAATTGGAAAGTACTTCTTTGGTAAGAGAATTTCTAAGTAATTTATAACATTGTGAAAAGCAAGACCAAGCAAAGATAATGATATATTCTTCTTTGTGTCTATAGGTAAAGGGCCCTGCTGAAAGGAATTTTGAAAACATGGATACATTATAGACATTTTTTATTTGCCAAAATGCTTTTATGAAATATGTCTGGTTGGGGCCATGACAACAAAACTTACATGTTCCATATTCAAAGCCTATTCCACAAGAGTGGTCTGGCATGTGTCTGTCTGTCTGCCTTCCTCTGTTTCCATCTACCTTCCATTTAAACAATAACATTTGATTCCTCTACTTTGACACATCTCCTATGTTTAATTTGTTTGAGTAAATTCATTTGGTATGAAATTGAACACAAAAACACAACTTCTGAGCATTTGTTTTTGCTGAGATTTTTCTCTCATTAAATATTTCTCAAGAAAAGTTATTTTGGTAGAGTTCTCAGATGGAGCAAGAATACAAAATATATATCAATACTTCATTATTTTCAAGGAAGCACTTTATTTGGAAAATAGCAGTAAATTTCAAAATTAATTGTACATAAGGTATTTGTAGTATTCTGACTTATGAAGCCATACTTCTTTGGTCTGGGTTTTGAAAAAAATTTTAAAGCCTCCCTTGGGTTAAGCCCTGGCTGGTGGCACAGTGGATAAGGTGCCGGCCTGTGAACCCAAAGGTCGCTGGTTTGATTCCCCAGGCAGGGCACCTAATTGGGTTGCAAGCCAGATCTCCAGCCAGGTTCATAGCTGGAGGTAGGTGAAAGGCAACCATACATTGATGTCTCTCTCCCTCTCTGCCTCTCTCCCTTCCCTTCTCTCTAAAAATAATAAATAAAATATTTTAAAAAGATGACCAGTGTGGTGAGGTTTGAAAGAAATTATTGTAAGGTAAGCAATAACCTGGAACATTGGTATATAAAATAATAGAGTAATGTAATGATTAGCTCCCAAAAGACTGGTGCTGATAGGGAAACTGTATACTTTGCATGTGTAAATTTATAGAGGTTTGAGGAAAAATGCTCAAGCATTAAACTAATCTCTATTAAAGATTGTGGACTAAGAGGAAATGAGGATTCTGATTGTTATAATTATCTCAGTCATCTAGGTGTAAATTAGCCCCACCCAAAATGAACTTTAAGATGAATTACTTTGATATCCAGGGTTTGACTGAACCACTGCCATCCAACCTAATTAAAATTGTATGTATAGGGTATGAGCATTACACTTAACTTCAGTACAGTCAGATAAAATAGAAGCTTATGTATGTTTCAGAGGAATTGTTTATATGATGTAGTGTTTCAGGTTCCTCATTTGACATTGTGTGCCTAGCAGGGAAGTTCTGTGTTTTTTTTGTATACTCCAGGCCCCCTTACCTTCACCTTAGATAGATTTTATAGAGAAAAAATTATTTTCTGAAGGAAAATTAGATTTCTGAAATAATAACTGAGGGAGGAAATATAAACATTGATTAAAAAAAGAGAGAACTATCTTTGGATGATGTCATATCTTTATGTACAAGGGCTTTTAAAGATATATATTGACAATAAAATTGACAGACTAAAACGAGACATCACAATTTTTGCCAGAAGATGCAATCATTTTAGTTATGAAACAGAGTTCCCCATGCACAAGAAAAGCAGATCACCTTTAATATGTTTTGATTTGAGGGTCATTGAATAACCTACCTCTCCAAAATTGTCACCTCCACTGACTGAGAATAGTTCTGAAAATTCTCACAATAGCAATATTGTATTTAGTCTATAAGAATAAGCTAGATGTAGTAAGGCATTCACTAATCAACAACGTCTGTTGTCATTTTAGCAATCAAATGTTTATCAAGCAAAGTTAATTGTAGTCAGATGGAGTAATTCTCAGAGGAAATATAATGTACAACAAAGATATTTTGGCCTGGCTGGTAGCACAGTGGATAAGGTGCTGGCCTGCAAACCCAAAGGTTGCAGGTTCGATTCCCCAGCCAGGGCACATAAGAAGGTTGCAAGCCAGGTCTCTAGTCAGGTCTGTGGCTGGAGGCAGGTGAAACGCAACCATACATGATATCTCTTTCCCTCTCTGCCTGTCTCTCTTCCCCTCTTTCTAAAAATAATGAAATAAAATCTTAAAAAATTTTTTTTGAGATAAAGGAGATTTATGGAGAATGGATTATTTTCTAGGGCATTTAGGCTTGAGCTAGCCACTTCTGTTTGGATGAGATGAGGGATGATAGAGAACTGTGCTCCGGGATACCAGGTTCAAAGATACCAAAAGGAAAGGTGAGCTGAGTCAAAGGCTGATTTTTCCTTTTATACAATCTTCACTTTATGAATTCCTGAAGAAGCATGACAAATCATCTGTGCAATGGATTTTGCCAAACTCTTTATAGATTTCAAAGCTAGCTTTAGTGAAAAATTGTTATCAAAATGTACACATATCGATATGCAGTGACTGGATCTTTAGAAGGTATTTCCTTAAGATGGGAGACATTTACAACTGCAAGGACCCTTTGGAAATTTCCAGGACTCAGATTTTCAAATTTTGTTTCCTGAAATTTTGTGATTCTGAAAAATAACAATCTAGGAGCCACTATGGGGGGCAAAGAAAAGGAATAACAGAGATGGCTCTAGAACCCCTTCCCATGGTTTAGGTAGAACAGTTCAATCTGTTCTCTCTATTATATCTTTGAATAAGTTCTTACTATAAAACTATTCCATTGATTTTTTTAAAATGGGTTAAAAACCACAAATCTATTCTAATTTCTTTGTCTTACAAATGGAGAGTTTGCATTAGAGATAAATATTCTGACTTCAGAATCCTGAGGAAAGGACAGTCTGACTTAAATTAGAATTTTAAAATACTGTTTAAGGTTAAAATATCACATGTTATGGATTGATATAAATGGGTGCTAACAAGCAGGATGAAATAATTTAATGCAAAATTAAAATTCAGACTATATATCAAATAATAAACTAGCATAAACAAAATACCCTATTAGTATGCAGTAATTAATTATAAGAGCCAGTTGAAAGCATTCTGAAGGTATTCTTAATTTATTGAATTTTGCTTTATGAGTGCTGATTTTAGACTTGAAACATTCTTTTAGGTGAAACCTTGAAAATTTACAAAAGAAAGCATTATTTGCAAAGTTGTGCTCAGTTAGGACTTTTACTATGATTTATGAATTATTAAATTTTTTCTGACACTGGCTACAGTTATTTTCACTGTGCCTCATGAATGCTATACACGTTGATGTCTCTGCAACTTTTCTTTTGGCTTCTTTCCGTCTTAGACTCCCACTACACTCCTCTTTGCTTCTTTGAATCATACTTATTTTTCAGTACTCCACTGGTTTCATCTTGTTGAGGAAGTCTCTGACCATTCCAACCAACTCTGACTAATCTTGCCATCCCTTCAACTACTAAAGCATTTCCTGTCTGTGTCTCTGCTGGCTTGTCTTCTTATTCTTTGACTTGGTGCTTATTTGTCTGGATCTCCTCTCCATGCTCCAGCCACATGATGTACATCTTGAAGCAGAGGCCATCTTAAATCTATTTGACCCTGTCTCCCTCAGAAAAAACCTTGTTTATAGAAAATGATTAGTAAATATTTGTTGGTTGACTATCAACATCAGTTACTTTAAAATATTCTTAGAGAACTCAGTTATATTTAGTTATATAGTCCTTTTAAAAATTGGCTAAGGAATTATACATTCTTAGTTCTCAAAATCCTGTTAAGCCATTATGTTTTCTGTTGTTAAAACATATAATTTAGTAGACAATGAGATTAAAGCAGTAAATCATACAAGAACACAGATTTTTCTAATGCCTAGATCTTGTCCAAAGTACCCTCAGCTTATTGTGAATTTATTATACTTCTGTGTTTAAATAATAAAATGGGAAGTGTAATATTTAACTATAAGAAAATATCTATCTTTCTATAAGAAGCAATTTCTAAAGTGTATGTTCATCTCTGGACATATTCTGAGCTCATTTTGAACTGGAGATTATTGAAATAACTCAGCAAAACTCTTCCTTCTAAATAGGAATATTTATTATTAGCAAAATTTTATGTTAAGCTAATAGGAACTATTTCTTTTGTCTATGGTCCTGACCTTGGAGTAAATATTTGAACTATTTCAGTCCTAACAATGATATGGTATGTTTATAGGTTTTGCAATTGAGAATTGGAAATTCATCAGAAGTATCTGATACTTTTAAGTTGAATATAAGTACCATCATATTCTAATGTAAACCAGCTTAAGTATTCAAAGAGGTAGCTCTATATTAAAACATAGTATATTGGGTGGTGAAAAAGGATTATTCCTCTGTGCTTACATAGACAAGGGACTGGATTATGGTTGAGTTGTTTAAATTGAAAGTCCCAGTAGGGAAGCAGTTTTATATCTTCTGTGGACTTTTAGAATTTCAGAAATGCATATGACTTGAAATTATTATTAAATAATAGTTTGGAGTTAGTATGGTACTTCCATGGTCAAAATAAATAAATTTCTCTGTTGGCATTTTGACAGAGGTCAAGAAGAGTCCTGTGTTATTAGAGTTAGACAGTCCTCCATTGAGCTACTACATTAGCTAAAATTTAAAAAGAAACACTTTAGATTAAGGTAAGACCACTGTTTTCTTGGACTCTGTGCCTCTGTTGGTTGAAGTCAATAGGCATCCCAGATACCTTCTGACTGCTCAGAGTAAGAGCATTCATTCCAAAATGGAACTTGATACCTTCATGAGCACATTGTATATTTCTACTAAGAACTCTTGTTTCTCCTCTCCATACACACATACACTCCCAGCTTACTTCTCCCCGACCCTGGAATCCACATGGACAACACTAGGACTGATCTAATTATGTCCTTTATCTATTATTTCGTTTAAGAAAAATTTCACTAATGTGTTTATATTTCAGCAAAATTATTGCAATGAGTTTAAAAGGCAGACAAACATATGATTATATCCTACAAAAAAACAAAGGTATTTTATATGATTAAAATATTACACAGACCTATAGCATTTATTGAGTAACATCCCCATAAAAGAAATTAAATCTGAAAGATTAAGTCCAACATTAGCACCTATAATATCTCTGAAAGTAAAACTTGTTACTGTTTCACCCTCTTTTAATATATTTAACTGTCTCCCAGATATGGGGCTTTCAAACCTCAAAGTTGAATGAAAGGTATAAGAAGCCCAATACTGTTTTATTTTACTTTATTATTTATTATTATTATTTACATCTTTAATTTATTTTGCTATACAGTTGTCCCAATTTTCCCCCATTTGCCCCCCTCCACCCAGTACCTCATTTCCTCCAGCAATACCCTCCTTAGTTACATCCATGTATCATGCATATAAGTTCTTTGGCTCCTCCATTTCCTTTATCTTCTTTTTTTTTTTTTTTTAATTTTATTGTTGTTGTATTACATCCATCCCCTTTTTGCTCCCCTCTGTCCCCCTCCCCACCCACCCATTCCCCCCAAAGTCAATCCCACCTGTTGTCCATGTCCATGGTTAATATCCCCCTGTCTATTTTCTAACCACCAATGTGTACTTTTTAAATTTTTTTCCTTTCACATCCAGACAATTCACCATTTAATTACTGCCTTCTGTCAGCTTCTCAAATCTATTAATACAGTTTTATTTTCATTGTTTCAAAATACCTACATTAATTCATCTATTTAAAAAATTATTTGAGGAGAGCCAGCCAGATGGAGGAGGAGTAAGTGTAGCTACACCAATCTCCTTCCAGGTTACATCTGGAATTCCTTATTTGGAGAAAAAGTCAGCTGGAATTACCAAGAGAACACCAGCTAGAAAGAATTCCTATAATCATGGACAGAACAGAAGAGGATGCTTCATCACAATGTGACTGGTAGGAATTGCTGAAATGCAAGAGGGCTGGCTGGGCCACCACCAGAGGCAGCAGCCGAAGGGACAGAGCTGGGGACTCCACCTGAGAAGGATGGGTCTTGTCCCCACACTGGGATTCCCAGCTACAGCAACACAGCAGAGAGGAGAGCAGCATCCAGCTGAGGAGGGTGGAAAGCCGTGGGGTTTACTAGTCTGAGAGAGCACTGGAGACAGAGAACTCCTAGAGTGACCACAGTGAAAATACATTGGCACCCACCTACTCGGCTCCAGCAGAGGAAGGTCAGAGAGGACTGGAGGCACATGGGGAGAGTTTGCGGCAGTGACATGGAGGAGAGAAGTGGGGAAGGGGCTGTGGGGATCCTGGTGCTGACTCATTGCCCACACCTCAGGTGGACTGCTCTGTGCCAAGCTGCTTCTGTAGGAGGGTCCTCATGGCTACGCCCACTGGAAGCAATCTGCCCCGCCCAGAGGTGCCTGAACCTGGCACCTGATCACAATTCTCTGATTTATATCTAATTAAATATCTCCCTCCCTGATGTGTCTGAGCATAGATATAATAGTTGGCACCTGAAGAGATACCTCTTATCCAGCAGCATCTGGTCCTGGCAGCTGATTACAAACTCTCTGATTTAGAGCTGGGTCAGTCAGTCAGCTGTACACAGTGGTGTGCAAGCCCGGTGGCTGATCTTAGATTCATTGCTTTGCAACTGAGTCAGTCCTTCTCAGCAGAGCCTGGTTCTGGCATCTGATTACAAACTCTCTGACTTAGGGCTGTGTCAGACAATCAGCCCTACACAGTGGCAACTGAGCCTGGTGGCTGACCATGAATTCATTGGTTCACAACTGAGTTGGTTTGTCCCACCCACTGGCCTCTGGGCCTGGCAGCTGATCACAGATTCATTGGATTACAATTGTACCTTGCTGTCTAGTCCAGCAGCTCCTGAGCCTGGTGGTCAATCACAGATACATTGGATTATAATTGGATCTTGCTACCTAGCCCAGTGGCTCCTGAGCCTGGCTGCTAATCACAGATTCATTGATTTACATCTGAATCTGTCCCACCAGGCACTACCTGAGCTGGTGGCTGATCCATTGGAATACAATTGAACCTCTCTGTCTAGCCAAGCAGGACCTGAGTTTGGTTGCTGATTTATTGATTTACAACTGAATCTGTCTGGCACCCCAAGCAGCATCTCAGCCTGATGGTGGATCACAGATTGATAGGATTACAACTATATCAATCCTTCCAGCCTAGCAGTTCCTTAGCCTGGCAGCTGATCACAGTCTGATTGAATTACAATGAAATGTAAAAATGGGGAGAAAAAGAAACAGTCCATCACCAAAAGAAAAGAAGAAATCCCCAGAAAGATCACTAAATTAAACAGGCAAGCAAACTATCAGATATGGAATACAAAATAATGATGTTAAAGAAACTCAATTAGCTCAGCCAGCTCAAAGAAAACTAGATACAACTCCAGGGTAAACACAGACAACTCCAGGGGAACTATGAAGAACTCCAGGGAACCTACAAGGAACTTATTGAGAACTACACCAGCATTAAAAAGGACTTAGAAACTACCAGTTTCTATCAGGAGGAAATGAAAAATACAGTTTCTGAATTGAAGAATGCAGCAGAAGGAATCAACAAAAGGCTAGAAAAGCAGAGGATAGGATCAGCAAGCTGGAAGACAACCTAGAAAAATATTCCAAGACAGTGCAACAGAATGAAAAAAGGCTGAAGAAGAATGAAGAGGTTTTAAGAAAGCTGTAGGACAACATGAAATGCAATAATATCCATATCATAGGGATACCAGAAGGAGAAGAGAAACAAGGAATGGAAAACATGTTCAAAAAAATAATGATAGGAAATTTTCCCTAACATGATGAATGAAAACATTGCTCAAGTTCAGGAAGCAAAGATGGTCCCAATGAGGATGGATCCAAACAGACCCACTCCAAGACACATAATTAAAATGGCAAATTTCAGAGACAACGAGAGAATCCTAAAAGCATCAAGATAGAAGCAGCAAATAACATATAAGGGGGCTCTGATAAGATTATCAAATGATTATTCCACAGAAACAATACAAGCCAGAAGGGAATGGCAAAAAATATTCCAAGTCATGGGAAACAAAGGCCTCCAACCAAGAAGACTCTACCCAGCAAGGCTCTAATTCAAAATGGAAGGAGAAATAAGGAGTTTGCCAGACAAAAGAAGATTAAAAGAATATATCTCTACCAAACCAGCATTGCAAGCAATGCTAAAGAGTTTGCTTTAAAAAAAATGAAGAAACAGAGAGAGGCAGAGAGGAACACAGGTACAAAGTGGGAAAATGGCAATAAATAAGTATGAATCAATAATAACCTTAAGTGTAAAGAGATTAAATGCACAAATCAAAAGACATAGGGTAGCTGAGTGGATAAGAAAACATGACCCACATATATGCTATCTTCAAGAAACCCACCTCAAGAAAAGTTCGACACAGATTGAGAGTGAAGGGATGCAAATATATATATCAAGCAAATGGACATGAAAAAAAAAAGCTGGAGTAGCAATACTTATTTGAGACAAAATAGATTTTATGATGAAGGCCATAGAAAGAGAAAAAGAAGGACATTTCATAGTACTTAAGGGAATAATCAAGAAGCTATAACTCTGGTAAACATATATGCACCCAACATAGGAGCTCTGAAATATATTAGGAAATCTTGGCAGCCTTCAAGAAGGATATAGACAGCAACACACTAATGGTAGGGGATTTTAGTACCCCATTATCAACAATGGACAGATATTCCCAACAAAAAAGCACCAAGGATATTGTGGTATTGAACAACACTCTAGAGGAAATGGACCTAACTGACATATACAGAATCTTTCACCCAAATAAGCAAAATACACATTCTTTTCAAATGCACATTGAACATTCTCAAAGATAGACCACATGGTAAGTCACAAGGCAAGCCTCCACAAATACAGGACAATTGAAATCATACCAAGCAACTTCTCAGATTACAATGGAATGAAAGTACAAACCAACCTCAAGGGTAAAAACCAAAACCACTCTAATTCATGGAGGCTGAATAGCATGTTTTTAAGTAATGAATGGGTTAACAATGAAATCAAAGATGAAATCAAAACATTTCTGGAAACAAATGGCAATGAATACACCACAGCCCAAAACACAGCAAAGGCAGTCCTCAGAGGGAAATTCATAGCAATACAGACCTACCTAAAAAGGCCAAAGAAGTTTATACAAACAACCTAACCATAAAGCTACAAGAACTAGAGGAGCAACAACAAACAAAGCCCAGAGCAAGTAGAAGGTAGGAAATCATCAAGATAAGAACAGGATTAAATAACTTAGAGACTCAAACTACAATTTGAAGAATCAGTAAGTCCAAGAGCTGGTTCTTTGAAAAAAAAAAAACAAAATTGACAAGCCCTTATCCAGACTCATCAACATAAAGAGAGGACCCAAATAAATAGAATCAGAAAAGATAAAGGAGAATTCACAACTGATACTTCAGAAATAAAAAGGATTGTAAGAAATGACTACAAACAACTCTATGACAAGAAATATGAAAACCTGGATGAAATGGACACATTTCTGGAAATGTATAATCTACCAAAACTGAACCCAGGAGAAGCAGAAAGCATGAATAGGCCAATAACAAGTAGTGAAATTGAAGAAGTAATAAAAAATCTCCTAAAGCACAAGAGCCCCTGACCAGATGCCTATACAGGTGAATTTTACCAAACATTTAAAGAATCACTAACTCCTATCCTTCTCAACCTATTCCAAAATATCCAATAAGAAGGAAGCCTCCAAACATTCCATGAGGCCAATATTATTCTAATCCCAAAACCAGGTCAAGACACTATAGAAAGAAAGAAAACTATAGGCCAATATCTCTGATGAACATAAATGCTAAAATTCTCAACAAAATATTGACCAACCAGATCCAACAATTCATTAAAAAGATCATACACCATGATCAAGTGGGCGTCATCCCAGGGATGCAAGGATGGTACAACATTCACAAGTCAATAAATGTAATACACCACATCAACAAAATGAAAGACAAAAACCTTATGATCATATCAATAGATCCTGAAAAAGCACTTGATAAAATACAACAACCATTTATGATAAAAACCCTCAGAAAAATGGGATTAGAGGGAGCACAACTCAACGTCATAAAGGCCGTATATGAGAAACCTGAAGCCAGCATCATACTCAATGGGCAAAAACTAAAAGCTTTTCCCCTAAGATCAGGAATGAGACAAGGCTGTCCACTTTCTCCACATCTATTCAGCATCATTTTGGAAGTTCTAGCCATAGCTATCAGAGAAGAAAAAGGAATCAAAGGTATCCAAATTGAAAAGAAGAAAGTCAAACTGTCATTATTTGCAGAAGATATGATAGTGTATATACAAAACATGATAGATGCCACCAAAAACTTACTTGACCTAATAAGGAAATTTAGCAAAAGAGCTGGATATAAAGTCAATATTTAGAAATCAAAAGCATTTTTGTACACCAATAATGAAACATCAGAGATAGAAGCTGGAAAACAAATTCCATTTATCAGAGCAACAAGAAAAATAAAGTACTTAGGAATCAACTTAACCAAGGAGGTAAGAGATGTGTACTCAGAAAACTACAGCACACTGAAGAAATAAATTAATTAAGACAGAAATGAGTGGAACGTATACCATGTTCATGGATGGAAAGAATGAACATCATTAAAATGTCCATACTACCCAAAGCAATCTATAGATACAGTGCAATCCCAATTAAAATACCAATGACATAATTCACAGAGATAGAAAAATAACTTCAAAAATTTATATGGAGCCAAAAATGCCAACAAATAGCCACAGCAATCTTGAGAAAGAAGAACAAGGTAGGGGAATCACAATATTGGACATCAAACTATACTACAAGGCTACTGTCATCAAAACTGTCTGGTACTGGCATAAGGATAAACATATAGATCAATGGAACAGAATAGAGAGCCCAGAAATGACCCTGGGAGGCTTATTAATATTTGAAAAAGGGGGAAGGAACATAAAATGGAGTAAAAACAGTCTCTTCAACAAATGGTGTTGGGAGAACTGGACAGCAATATGCAAAAAGATAAAACTAGACCACCAACTTACACCATATACCAGAACAAACTCAAGATGGATAAAGGAGTTAAACATAAGCAGTGTCACCATCAAGGTCCTGGAGGAAAATATAGGCAGTAAACTTTCGAATATCCTACACAGAATTATGTTTACTGATACTTCACCAAGGGCAAAGGAAATCAAAGAACAAATTAACAAATGGTACTATATCAAACTAGAAAGTTTCTGTTCAGCTAAAGAAAACACCAGCAAAATTCAAAGGGAACCAACTGTATGGGAAAACATATTTGCCAATGACATATCAGACAAGGGTTTGATCTCCAAAGTATATAAAGAACTAATGTGACTCAACACCAAGGAGACAGACAGCCCAATTAAAAAATGGGCAAATGGCCTGAACAGACAACTCACTGAGGAAAACATACAAAGGGCCCAAAGGCATATGAAAGAATGCTCAACATCACTAGTCATCAGAGAGATGCAAATTAAACCACAATAAGTTACCACATCACACCTATCAGAATGGCAATGATCAACAAATTAACAAACAACAAGTGCTGGCGAGGATGTGGGAAAGGGGAATCCTAGTGCACTCTTGGTGGGAATGCAGGCTGGTGCAGCTACTATGGAAAACAGTATGGGGTTTCCTTAGAAAACTAAAAATGGAGCTGCCTTTTGATCAAGCAATTCCACTACTAGGACTATACCTGAAGAACCCTGAAACACCAATTCCTAAGAATCTTTGTAACCCCATGTTCATAGCAGCACTATTTACAATAGCCAAGTGCTGCAAATAGCCTAAGTGCCCATCAGTGGATGATTGGATCAAAAACTTTGGTACATTTACATAATGGAATACTACACAGCAGAAAGAAGGAACTCCTACCCTTTGCAACATCATGGATGAAACTGGAGAGTATTATGCTTAGTGAAATAAGCCAGTCAGTGAATGACAAATACCATATGATCTCACTGATTCCAGGACAATAATGAACAAAACAAACAACAAGCAAAACAGAACCAGATACATGAATTCAATGAATAGACCTTCTGCAGGTAGGGTGGAAAGGGGATGGGGAAGGAAAAGGCAAAGAAGCAGAGCATTTTAGTCTAGAAACTAGTATGGAAGAACCATGGACATGGACAACAAGTGGGATTGACTTTGTGGGGGAGTGGGTGGGTGGGGAAGGGGACAGAGGGGAGTAAAAAAGGGATGAATGTAATACAACAGCAATAAAATAAAATTTTATAAAAACAAGAAGCAAAGACCTACAACCATGATTACTCTATCAGGCAAAGCTTTAATTAGAATCAACGGACAGGTAGAGTTTCTCTGACAAGAAAAAGCTGCAAAGCATTTATTTTACTACCAATAAATCAGTATTACAAGAACTGTTAAAGTGTCTTTTTTCTTCTTTTTTTTTTAAAGATTTTATTTCATTATTTTTAGAAAGAGTGGAAGGGAGAGAGGCAGAGAGGGAGAGAGACATCAATGTATGGTTGCGTTTCACCTGCCTCCAGCCACAGACCTGACTGGAGACCTGGTTTGCAACCTGGTTATGTGCCTTGGCTGGGGAATCGAACCTGCAACCTTTGGGTTCGCAGGCCAGCACCTTATCCACTGTGCTACCAGCTAGGGCGTAAAGTGTCTTCTTTAAGAAGAAAAATAAGAAAACAAAAATATGAATTAATACAATTGTAAGCACTTTATATCTATCAATAATTACTTTAAATTCAAGTGGAGTAAATGCTTCAATCAATAAGTATAGTGTTCAGAATGGATAAGAAATCAAGGCCCTTACATATGCTGTCTACTGTAGACTCATATCAGATTGAAAGACACACACAAACTGAACATAAAGGGATGGAAAATATACCAGATTTGTACCCAAATTATTTGCCATGCAAACTTTTAAAATTATATTGACATTGCCTCAGTACTTTCAGGACATACCTAATTTTTAATGATAATAAAAAGCTAAGGTGTCAATAAGGTGTCAAAGCTAAGGCAAAATATACTTTAAAACAAATGCTATAACAAGAAATGAAGAATGGCCCAGCAACTTGGTGTATTTATCTGAAGAAACCGAGTACACCAAATTGTAAAGTCATATGCATCCCTATTTTCATTGTAGCATTATTCACAGTAGCCAAGATAGGGAAACAACCCGAGAGTCCATCCATAGATGAATGTATAAAGAAGAAATGGTGCATATATGCAATGGAATATGGCTGAGTCATATAAAAGAATGCAATCTTTTGTTTGCAACAACATGAATGGACCTAGAGGGCATTGTGCTGAGTGAAGTAAGCCAGACAAAGACAAGTGCCACATGATTTCACTTATATATGTATTATGAAGAAACTAAGTAAAGAAGCAGAACAGAAACCAACCCATATATATATATGGGTTGCATCCCTATGTTCATAGAAGCATGATTTACAATAGCCAAGTGCTAGAAACAGCCTACGTGCCCCTCAGTGGATGAATGGATTTTAAAACTTTGGTACATTTACACAATGGAATACTATACAGAGCAAGGTACATATATATATATATATATATATATATATATATATATATATATATATGGAACATTTTCATGGTTGCCAAATGGGAGGGGTGTTAGGGGGAAGAATGAAAAAGGTGAAGGTATTAAGAAGTAAAAATTGTTAGTTACAGAATAGTCATGGGGATATACAGAATAAGGAATATAGTCAATAATATTGTAATAACTATATATGGTTTCAGGTAGGTTTTAGCTTTATTGGGGTGATCAGTTTGTAAGTTAGATAAACATCTATTCACTGGGTTGTACACCTGAAACAAATATATTATTGTGTGTCAACTATAATTGAAAAAAAAAAAAAAACCTCACTGATAATTTAAAAATTTCAAAGAAGAAAATGTATCTTTATAAAAGAGAAATCTGGTGATTAATATCTTAAGCAAATGACCAAACTTTCTATCACTAATAATTGAATAGATAGGAATTTCATGCCTTGAATCTTTGATGTGGACAAAATGAATTAAACAGAATTACCTCTGAAATACTCTTAACCAAAAATGTTAAATCTAAATCTAATTAAGCCTCTAGGTCTTAATGTTATGGGGAATGGAGGTACAAATTAAATAAAATCACAATAACAAGCTATATTACAAGGCCACTGTAATCAAAGCAGTCTGGTACTGACATAAGAATAGACATATATGTCAATGGAATAGAACAGAGAGCCTAGAAATAAGCCCAAGTCTCTATGATCAGTTAATATTCAACAACGAGGGAAGATGCATAAAATGGAGCAAAAATGACCTCTCCCACAAGTGGTGTTGAGAAAGCTGGACAGGCACATGCAAAAAAAAAGAAAGACAGAAAAGAAAAGAAAGAAAGAAAAGAAACTAAACCACCAACTTACATTAGATTCCAGAATAAATATAAGATAGACAAAAGACTTAAACATAAGCTATGCCACCATAAAAGCCCAAGAGGAAAACATAGGCATTAAAATTCCAGATACCCCACATACCACTGTTTTCATTCATATTTCTCCTAGGGCAAGGGAAATAAGGAAACAAGTAAACAAATGGGACTACATCAAACTACAAAGTATCTGCTAAGCTAAAGAAAACAGCAAAATGAAAAGGGAACCAACCATATGGGGAAACATATTTGCCAATGACACCTCAGCTAAGGGTTTGATCTCCAAAATATATAAAGAACATATATGACTCAGCACAAGGAAGACAGATAACCCAATTAGAAAATGGGCAAAGGACATTAACAGACATGTCTTTGAAGGGGATATACAAAGGGTCTATAGGCATATGAAAGAATGCTCAACATCACTAGCCATCAGAGAGATGCAAATTAAAACCACAATAAGATACCACCTCACACCTGTCAGAATGGCTATCATCAACAAATCAACAAAGAGCAAGTGTTGGTGAGGATGTGGAGAAAAGGGAACCCTGGCGCACTGCTGGTGGGAATGCAGACTGGTGCAGTCACTGTGCAAAACAGTGTGGAATTTCCTCAGAAACCTAAGGATAGAACTGCCTTATGACCCAGTGATTCCACTGCTAGGATTATACCTGAAGAATCCTGAAACACCAATTCAGAAGAACCTATGCATCCCTATGTTCATAGAAGCATGATTTACAATAGCCAAGTGCTAGAAACAGCCTACGTGCCCCTCAGTGGATGAATGGATTTTAAAACTTTGGTACATTTACACAATGGAATACTATATAGCAGAAAGAAAGAAGGATCTCCTACCTTTTGCAACAGCATCAACAGCATAGATGGAATTGGAAAGTATCATGCTTAGTAAAATAAGCCAGGCAGGTGCAAGACAAATACTATATGATCTTACCTAATTCAGGAAATTAATAAACAAAACAAACAGATGAGAATAATAGAATCAGAGACATGGAAACAAGGAACAGACTGATAGTGACCAGAGTGGAGGTGGGATGGGGAGAAAGAGGGAAAGAAGGGGAAGAGTTTAATCAAGGAATTAGTATAAATTATCCCTGGTTGTAGACAACAAGGTGGGGATTGACTATATGAGGCTGGAGACAGTGGGGGGTGGCAGGGTAGACCATAGGGGAGAAAAGGGGACAAATGTAGTACAAAAACAATAAATTAATTTAAAAACAATCAGACAAATCCAGAATGTGGGGTATTCTATAGGACAGTTGCCCTAAACTCTTTAAAAAGTTATTGTAATAAAAAATAGTAGAAGCTCTGCCAGGTGGCTCAGATTGTTGGAGCATTGTTCTGTTGACTGAATGGTCATAGGTTAGATTCCTGGTCAAGGGACATAGCCAGGTTGCAGGTTCATTTTATGGTCAAGGTACATAGGAGAAGGCAATCAAATGATGTTTCTCTCTCTGATGTTCCTCTGTGTGTGTCTCTCTCTCCTTCCTTCTTTCCTCTTTCAAAAGCTATGAAAAAAAAAAAAAAAGTCCTTGAGTTAGGATTAAAAATGTGGTGGAAGAACTAGATTAAAAGAGACAGGAGATGTATAAATCAAATGCGGTATTTGAACCTTCATTGTATCCAAGCTATTCACAATAACAACTATAATATATACTTGGGGACAATTGGATAGCTTAGTTGGTTCCATCATCTCTTAATGAACCCTAAGGGAAATTTCTGGTCTGAATTTTTATTGACCTTCTGTGAAATGTGCAATGCATAGTAGGTAGTTTTGAGTCATACTTGCTAATAACTAGACAATGGAAAAACCCATTCCATTTTTTCAACATTTATTATCATTTTCTCAAAAGACACATTTCTAGTTTCCAGTACATCCAAAGATATTAAAGGAAGAGCAACGAAACAGAGTTTTTAAGATCTTATTTTAATTTTGTCCCTATTTATTATGTCATGTCTACTATTTATCACTATTAACAACAACAATTATTTATTGAATGTCTATGTGCAGAACACTGTTTTACTGCTGGGATAGAGCACTGAATAAAACATTCAAATCACTTTCCCTCTAGAACTCAAAATTTAGGGGGAAAATACACATATACATAATATTTTTATGGTGAGAAATGGCACATAGAAGAATAAAGCAGAGCAGTGGAGCAGGGAGCCTCGGAGGATATATGGTTTTCATTTTAAGTGAAATGGATGGATAGGTCTTTGCCAACAAGGTGAATTTCAGCAAAGATCTGTAGTTATTTGGGAGAATGTTCCTGGTAGCAGTAACATCATTCAGCAAGGAGACAATGTGACTAGAACAGAATGAGCAAGAGAAAAGCATAGTAGGAAATGAAATCAGAGAAGTAACAGAAACAATATGTAAGGTTTTATAGGTTCTTTTACAGATTTTGATTCTTCTTACTCTGAATGAGATGGTGAGTGCTGGAGACTATTGGACAAAGAAGTGATGTGATCTAATTTAAGTTTTTACATGAGTATTCTAGCTGTTTTCATAAGAATAGACTAACATTGGCAAGGTTGGAAGCAATGAGACCTGTTAGGAGGCTGTTGTAATAATTTAGGTGAGAAATAATGGTTGCTTGTCTTCAATAAAGAGAGATAGGCATCTCATTTCCTGATAGGATATACATTTTACTAATATGAATGTTGCTAAGCAGGGGATAAGGGAGAGCAGAATAGATTAAGAAAAGTATGTTTTAGTGAATTCTTTTATACTCTCATGGCTTGATGTGGCACAGATGCATGAATTTTCTATGGGTGAATTGTTCACTACAGAAGGTAGCTGGACCTGATCTGTCTTGCTGATACATCATTGAAGAAGGCTACTCCTTAACAGGGATATAGGATGCTCTATAAGGTGAGAGTGGTAGAAGATACTGAACAGGAGGCAGATGTCTCACTTTAGGTAGCTGTGCAGTACAGTGTCTTTATACCAGTTCCCCCAAATCTCATGTATCCCATGAGATACATGACAGAGAATCCATGGTCAATCAGCATTAGTCAGAAAAATAGTAACAACAGGCAAAGAGGAGATTACAATTGTGGGCAGTTAAGAAATAACATTTGCCCTTCCTTCATTATCTTCCTTATAGTACTTCAACACCAGAGGAGTTAGTCATTGAATAGAGGGAGTGAAGAAAAATCTCAGAACTAGACTAGCAATTCCTCCATCCCATGGCACTGTGAAGGAAGGGGAATTGTAAGTGAAGCCCACTTCTTATTTTCAGTTTTAACTGTAGGCCCTAGAAATAAAAGCCTCAACAGCTTGTGGGGTGGAAATGAGTGGCATGGGCAAGAAAGCAAATGCATTCAAATTGAATGTGATATTAGAATTTTAAACTGGATTGACCTGTAATAGTTGAAAGTGAATGAGAATTTCTGAAATATGCTCAGGTGGCAGAAAGGGACCAGTACAGGAATTTCTATAGGGTTAAGGTGAGCAGTGATTAGAGAAAAATAGTCACTGTGTTCAAAGTGCCTAGTAAATAAATTACAATAGAGGACTTACTATGGAATTCATTTATGTGTTATCACATTTAATCTTCATTGGCAACCTGGTTGCACACACACACACACACGCCTACAAAAAGAAACCAAAAATGTTCCCAGAGACTTAGAGATTTTAATAATATGTTCCATTTCATGTGAGTAACAAGTGGCAAAACAGGGATTCAAACCCAGGTAGGATGAATTTAGAACCCAAACTCTTAGTAGTCATATTCAGTAGAGCAGTGGAATGGGAATTAAGAATTCTACTGCCAATTAGCCATGTAATCCTAGTCTAGTGACTTATCTTTTTTGTTTCTTAGTTTCCCTATCTTAAAAATTTAAAAGAAATTTCTTCACTCCATTGGATGCATGTGGGAATTTAAAAAGATGGTAAATGGAAAATAATTTGCAAAATTAGGAATTATCATATTATCACATAAGTACTTATAGTATCCTGCAAAAAGACAGTGCAAAACAGATGTTTCAGGAAAAAATGAGAAGGTTAAATATCCCTCTGCTCTTAACTTTTCCTGAACTACTCTTGGAAAATTAGGAAAGAAGTCTTTTCCTTTCCTTGTGGGTTTAAGTCAGCAAAATGAAGATATTAAATGACATAAAATGATAGTGCTGGGATGCTTCATGAACCA
The DNA here is from genome assembly GCA_004026585.1 of Noctilio leporinus. Classification (NCBI taxonomy): domain Eukaryota; kingdom Metazoa; phylum Chordata; class Mammalia; order Chiroptera; family Noctilionidae; genus Noctilio; species Noctilio leporinus. The sequence goes on from PVIW01009881.1 coordinate 28,847, forward strand.
ACAACATTCCTGTTCCCTTTGAGATTTTCTTAAGAGTGGCTATCTCTAAGCTCTCAATTTTTAATATGTCCCAGGCTTCTCATTCTCCTTGTAGGCAGCTAATTGGGTCATAAGTTGTTCACACTTATTGACAATTCGTAATCTGTTCTTTCTCAATACTGAGCTGCTTAGCATTTGCAAGTGA
>PVIW01009881.1:29130-48588 GCA_004026585.1 Noctilio leporinus
TTTTTTTTTTTTTTTTTTTTTTTTTTTTTTTTTTTTTTTTTTTTTTTTTTTTTTTTTTTTACTTCATCTTTGATGTGCCCTAGGTCCTCTCCATTAACACGCTGGCATAGAATACATTCTTTGTGATAAAAGTAGTCTGAGACTATAGTGGAGCTGATGAAATTTCACCTAATTGAACCAATTTTTCTCAGCGATTTCTCAGGTAGTTTTGCTTTGTTGCTCAGATGGACAATACTAACACTAATCATGTTCCATATAAATATAGGTCACTTGCCACCAGAGGATACTAAATAAAAGGGTATAGTTATATGTTCTCACTTAATACAGGAGACTAACCAACAAAACAAGCAGATGGGCAGAAAGCAATAAGAGACACAGGGGGTAAAAAAGAGGAGCAGAATGATGGTGACTAGAGGGGTGGGAAAGAAGGGGGAAATTAGGAGAAGGGTTCAGTTGAGGAGCTAGTATGAAGAACCCATGGATATGAATGACAAGCTGGGGATTGACTGTGGGAAGGGTGCCAGGAAGGTGGGGCAGGGGAGAGCAATAGGGGAAAAATGAAACAATTGTAATACAATAACAATAAATAAAATTAATTAAATTTAAAAAAGAACTCAGCATTCAGTACTTGTTTTGCAGTTAGCTCTTACAGAGGTATTGTGCACTGAGCAGTGATAGTTGTACCACAAAGCTCTTTCCCTGGGAGCTATACTCAGCATCTCAGCATTAAGTCTCCATAGCTTTGAACTGTGTCTGTAAGAAACAGTGCTTTACCTCCATTTATTTTGTGCATCTGTTAGCAAGATGTGTCCTAAGATATCAGTGAAACCTGAGAATGTGCATAAGGATGTTATACTTAGCATAAAACTGAATGTAAGCATTTCAGTCATGCTAAATAAAATTAAAGACATTGTGCATGTGTTGAACTTGCCTGCATCCTCCATTTGTACTATTTACATGGGGAGAGAATTTTGAAAGCTACTGTAGTTACTATTGGCTCTGCTAGTTGGAAAGTGGTCTCTTTTACTTGGTATTCATTAATGGATAACATGTAAAGTCTATTGCTTGAGTGGACTGACATGTGTACAAAGTATGGTGTTCCATTAAATATCTGGGAATGCTCAGAAATTTTCTATATAAATTAATGCTAATTGCTTCTCTGGTAATTGCTCCTCTGCTTTATGCCATTTCAGCTTATGAAGTTTTCATAGGAACACTCTACTTTTGGACTGCGAGGAGAATCTGTAATCCTTTGTAGTTCTCACATTGTCCAGGAGTCACTTATTAGACTTCCACCTTTGAGCACTCATTCTCTTCCATGGGTTTTGCTCTGCACTGCCCTCAAAGTAGAGGCTCAAGATAAAATGGAAGTAGCATATGCTTTCATAGTAGCTGTGACTTCAGTATTCTCATATTGACTTCTTTAGTTAGGCCTGTGTGGATTCCTTTATTTCCTTGTACTTTATAGAAACATGTATTCTTTTTTTTTGTTTTTTTAAATTTTATTGTTATATTACATCCATTCCCTTTTTGCTCCCCTCTGTCCCCCTCCCCACCCACCCATTCCCCCCAAAGTCAATCCCTCCTGTTGTCTATGTCCATGGTTTAGAAACATGTATTCTTAATCAGCACTTTTAGTTGTTTTGCAGCAAGGTTTGTTTAGGATATAGTATTAATTTTATAACAAATCAGTATTGTCAAATGTTCAAGTATTTAATCTGTGAAGAGTATGAAATGAGATTAAATATCTTCTTTCTTTATGCACTTTTCCTAGGCAAGTGGGAAGGAATTGCAAATAGAGAATATTGTAAGAATACATAATATAATACTGAATTTGACTTTAAATGCCAATTTCATTGTGGGTTGCAAAGTAAAAAATAATTTACTGGAAGAAGTAATTTTTAAAGAATTCAAATAGGCAGAAAAGAAGGTGCTTATAGAGAATTTGATACCTTAAACATATTGAGTGATTCTCTGGTTCTAATATACTTTAATACTATACAAACATAAACACAGACAAATCTGTCACATATGCCATATAAAACATTGAGAAATAACTTCTTAGTGTTTACCTAGAAGCTAGAGAGAGTATGGAGTTGTACTGATTTTTGTTCACTTTGAGACAATATAGCTTAAAGACTGGTATGTCATTATTATAGAAATAACCAAGTATCAATTTTTATATATAAAGTGTAAAGAGATTAGATTATGTGTGTGTAGAATGAGGACCCCCAAAACCTCAAATTAATTATTATTATTATTATTTTAGAAACTATGATATTTTATTTTTATTTATTTTATTTTTAAAATTTTATTGTTGTTGTATTACATCCATCCCCTTTTTGGTCCCCTTGAATTATTTTTATTAAATTAAAAAAAAACTTTTTCAATTATAGTTGTCTTAATTTTTCCTCTATTGCTCTCCCCTGTCCCACATACACAGTCAATCCCCACCCTGTTGTCCATGTCCATGGGTCCTTTGTACTTGTTCCTTTTGATCTAGAATTTATTTAAAAAAAAATGTATACTTATTCTTACATGTTTAAACTTCAGTGTCCTTCAAGGTACTCTCCATTTGAAGCACTATACCTATCAAGATGTTTTTTCCACTGCTCAGAACAATGATTTGTTAGACAATATAGAAAGAAACCCCAGGCAGAGCAGCAAAAAAAAAAAAAAAAAAAAAATTAAAAATGAGAATAGCTCAAGAAACATTTTGGATAACATGAAGCATAATGACATTTGCATCATGGGAATTCCGTAAGGAAAAGAGAGCAAACAAAGGATCAGGAACTTATTTGAAGCAATAAGGCCAAGAACTTCCCTAATATAGTAAAGGAAAAAGATAAAGGAATATACAAGTCCAGGCAGCTCAGAGAGTCCCAAACAAGTTGAGCCTATACTGAGACACATCATAATTAGAATGGCAAGGCTTAAAGACAAGGAGAGAATCCTAAAAGCTGCAAGTTAAAAGCAGGTGATTAGATGTCATCTGATTTCACAACAGAAACATTTCAGGTCAGAAGGGAGTGGCACGATGTACTCAAGGTGATAAAATACTCAAGACCTTCAATAGGGGTGACAAACTCATTTTCACCAGGGGCCACATCAGCCTCGTGTTTGCCTTCAATGGGTTGAATATAATTTTAGGACTGTATAAATATAACTACTCCTTAATAGTTAAGCGAGACAGGTAGAAACAAAGTGCTGGGCTGGATAAAACAAGGTGCTGGGCTGGATTTGGCCTGCAGGCCTTGTGTTTGCCACCTGTGACCTACAGGTAAGGTTACTTTATCCATCAAGGCTATCATTTAAAATTGAAGGAGAAATAAGGAGCTTCCCAGATAAGAAAAAGCTAAGGGAGTTAACACTAGACTGGTACTGCAACAAATGTTAAAGGCCTTGCTTTAAGAAGAAGAAGAAAAAAAAGAAAAAACACAGAGGAAAATTGTCTAACAATAAAATGGAACTACATATATATCAGCAATCACTTTAAATGTAAATAGCTTAAATGCTCCAACCAAAAGACACAGGATAGCTGAATGAGTAATAAAACAAGACACATATATATGCTGCCTCCAAAAGACCATCTCAGGTTGAAAGATACACACAGATTGAAGTGAAGAGATGGGAAAATGTAATTCATACAAATAGAAAAGTAAAAAAAGCTTGGAAAACTCTACTTACATTTGAAAAATATACTTAAATCACCCTGGCTGGTATGGCTCAGTGAATTGAGCACCAGCCTGTGAATCCAAGGATCGCTGGTTTGATTCCCAGTCAGGACATATACCCAGGTTGCAATCCTGGTCTCCAGCCAGATCCCCAGCTGGACCAGGTGAAAGGCAACCATACATTGATGTTTCTCTCCCTTTCTTACTCCCTCCCTTCCCCTCTTCTAAAAATAATGAATAAAATCTTTAAAAAGCCAAGGCTATTGTAAGAGAAAAAGAAAGACACCACATAATGACAAAGGGAACTATCCAACAAGAGGATGTAACCCTAGTAAACATTTATGCACCCAACATAGGAGCACCAAAATATGTGAAGCAAATCTCGATGGACGTAAAGGGAGAGATCAACAGAAATATAATCATAGCCAGGGATTTTACACCACTTTGACTTCAATGGATAGATCCTCCAGACAGAAAATCACTAAGGAGACAGCAGTCTTAAACAAAATAGCAGGTCAAATGGATTTAATTGATATCTCAGAGACTTTCAACAACAGAATATATATGTATGCTTTTCAAGTGCACATGGAACATATTCTAGGGTAGACCACATGTTAAGACATAAGTCTCAATAAATTTAGGAAGACTGAAATCATATCAAACATCTCCTTTGACCACAATGCTATGAAATTTTAAATTAATCACAAGAAGGATACTGAAAATCATGCAAAGATATGGAAGCTAAAAACATGTTTTTAAACAATGAATGGGTCCACAGTGAGATCAAGGAAGAAACCAAAAGATACCTTGAAACAAATGAAAATGAAAACACAACAATCTAAAATTTGTGAGACACTGGGAAAACAATCCTAAGAGGGAAATCAATAGCATTACAGGCCTATCTCCAAAAACAAGAAAAAGCTCAAATAATCAAACCTCACACTAATAGTAACTTGAAAAAGAAAAACAAAGTACCAAGTGAGTGGAAGGAGGGAAACTATAATGATCAGGTCAGAAGTAAATGAAATAGAGTCTAAGAAAATGTTACAAAAGATCAATGAACCCAAGAGCTGATTCTGTGAAAAGATAAAGAGATTGACAAACCTTTAACCAGACTCATAAAGAAAAAAAAAATAGAGGACTCAAATAAAATTAGAAATTAAAGAGGAGAAATAACAACTAACATTAAAAAAAAAAAACTAAAAGGATTGTAAGAAAATATTATGAACAACTATAAGGCAACAACCTGGACAACCTGTATGAAATGGATTAATTCATTATAAACATGCAATGTACGAACATATTGAAAGAATCTTCAAAAAATTCACTGAAGCTGAATGCAGCCTCTCAGCAGTGTCCTCTGGTAAACTGATACAAATGGGTTCCTAGAACACCCACTGAGCAGGGAAGCCTGCACTACAAAAGGCCCAGTTTCCAGGAGAGAATTCAGGTTTTTTTAAAAAAGGGTGTCCTCCCCTTGTATACATACATATGCAGCTGATTAGATCTGGGGCCACGTATAATAATAATAATAATAATAATAATATAGGAAATCCAATTTGTTTTCTATGGCTGCTTTTATTAGTAGAAGAAACTAGATTATATTATTTTTAAAAAGGCAATTTTTTATTCTTAATAAAGAGAAAGAGATCACCATAGGTATTTAAAAATCTAACCACTCTTATTTAAACAGATGTTTTAATAAAACTTCTCAATATATTTTCACTTGAATTTTCCAGTGGCCAAGCTGATTGGTTTTAAGAAAGTCCAGTTAACATTCATTTAAAAATATCCTGTCAGAGATAATGTTAATAGTTAATCATACATATTTAGAAAATATAGACAAATAAAAAGAAAAATAAAATAATTTTTAATGTAATTATATTCATAGTATAACCAAGATTAGCATTTTGGCTTATATTATTTTACTTCTTTAAAAAATTATATATAACTACAGATTTCTGGCCAAGACGGAGGTGTAGTTAGATATGCTACATCTCCCTCCACAGCTAAGAAGGAATATAACTCCACAAAGCTAGAGACAACCAGAAATTCTAGAAAATCAAGTTGCATGCAAGTCCAACATACCAAGATATAAAGAAGAAATATTCATCCAGACAGGTAGGAGGGATGGAGCCAGCACAGAGAGGATGCAGGTTGGTGGTGAGGGAGCTGCCCGCCATGGGATGGTGGCTGTGGCCAACCAGCAGAAAGTGCATTCACACATTTTTAAAAGAGTAGGGACATCTGGGGAATGCTCCTAGCACTGGACAACACCATGTGGCTCATGGTTCCAGCATTGGAGTAGGAGTGGGGAGATAAAGCCACTTGTTTCCTCTGAAAACCAGTGGGGGTTTGGGCTGAAGAAGACACTGCTGGTCTTTCAGTGTTTGTTTAGAGGCCCCGACTGTCCTGGAATGTCCACAGACCCCCCCAGTCTGGGAACCATGGCGAGGGCAACAGCTAAACAGGCATCAGTCCCATACGGGAAGTGGAAGAGGTGCTTAGAAATGGGGAAAGTGCCCAGTAAGCAGCATTGTTCCCTCTCAGACCCCTTCCCCACATACAGTGCCACAACATGATGAAACGGGTCACCCAGGACTGACAAATATCTAAGGTTCTGTCCTTTATAATGTAACAATTGCAACAGCTCTACCAAAGACACAGTGGCAAACACAGGAACCTGTCAAGTTGAGACAGAGAAGTATGGCCCAAATGAGGGAACAGATCAAGGTGCAGTGGGTGAACTAAGTGATGAGATAGCTGATCTAATGGATGCAGAGTCCATTTTTATCACAAAACACTGGTGATAAAGATGTTCACAGATTTGGCAGATATGCTTATATGGCAAATGCAGAAGGGAAGAAGTGAAAGCTATGCTAAGTGAAACAAAGGGCAATCCACATGAAACCAAAGGTGAAAGGAAGAAAACTAAGATTCAAATCAATGATTTGGAATATAAGGAAGAAATAAATGGACAACCAGTACAGAATAAAGAAACAAGAATTGAAAAAAATGAAGAGAAGCCTAGGAACCTTTGGGACAACTTTAAATGTGCCAACATCTGAATCATAGAGGTGCCAGAAGGAGAAGAACAGAAAGGAATTGAAAACTTGTGTGAAAAAATAATGAAGGAACTCATACCCTTTCCAACAACATCGATGGAACTGGAGAATATTATGCTTAGTGAAATAAACCAGTCAGTGAAGGACAAATACCATATGATCTCACCCATTACAGGACAATAATGAACAAAATTAACAACAAGCAAAACAGAACCAAATATACGAATACAGTGAATAGGCCTTCAGTGGTCAGGGGGAAGGGGGTTGGGGGGAGGGGGGAGGCAGAGGCAAGGAAGGGGAGCAGTTTAGACAAGAACCTAGTATAAAGGAACCATGAACATAAACAACAGGTGGGATTGACTTTGGGGGGAATGGGTGGGTGGGGAGGGGACAGAGGGGAGCAAAAAGGGGATGGATGTAACACAATAACAATAAAATTAAAAAATAATAATTAAAATAAAAATACAAAAAATTTTTAAAAATAATGAAGGAAAAATTCCCATATTTGGCAAATGAAACAGACATACAAGTCCAGGAAGCACAGAGTCTAAACAAGCTAGACTCAAAAAGGGTCACATCAAGACACATCATTATTAAAATGCCAAAGGTTAAAGATAAACAAATAATCTTAAAAGCAGCAAGTGAAAAGAAGAGGGTTATCTACAAAGAAGTTTATATAAGATTATTAGCTGATTTCTCAACTGAAACTATGCAGCAAGGACTAGCAAGAATTATTCAGAGGGGTGAAAAGCAAGGACCTACAACCAAGATTACTCTATCCAGAAAAGCTATCATTTAGAATGGAAGGGCTGATGAAGTGCTTCCCAGACAAAGTAAAGCTAAAGGAGTTCATCATTACCAAGTCATTATTATATGAAATGTTAAAGGGAATTACTTAAGAAGAAGAGGATCAGAACAGTGAACATTAAAATGACAACAAACTCAAAACTATCAACAACATAACCTAGAAAAATCAAAACAAATACAAACTAAGCAAACAACCAGAATAGGATCAGAATCATAGGTATGGGGATCTTTGGGAGGGTTATCGGCTGAGAGGGGGGAGGAAGAGAAATGGAGAAATGGTGCAGGGATTATGAAACATAATTGGCGGGTACAAGGTAGACAGGAGGATGTTAAGAATAATATAGGAAAAGTGAAATTAAGGGAACATATGCACAACCCATGGACATGAACTATGTGGGGTGGGATTGCAGGAGGGAAGTGGGGTTCTGGGTGGTGGGGAGTAAAGGAAAAAGAAATTGGGATGACTGTAACAGCATAATCAATAAAATATACTTAAGAAAAAACATATAACTACAGATACTCATGTTACACATTTTCCCCAATTATTTCTAGTGTTGTACATATATTTTAATTTTGCTTATTCTGTTTTATTACTTTCCTTATTACTTACTATTAAGAGGTTTTATAATCTTTATATAGTCAAATCTTCCAATCATTGCTATTATAGTTTGTGGCTTTTAAGTCATATTTGCAATTATATTAATATATAATATAGAATATACTTATTTAAAATATTGTAAAGTGAAATCATACTATAGAAATTATTTGATAAATTATTTTACACTTAACATATTGTGAATACCTTTCATAACATTTAATATTGTTCACCAATATTTTAATGGTTTCATAAAATACTTTTGCAAGAATGCACTGTAGATTTTAATCATTTCCTGATATTTAGGTGGTTACTAATTTTTTTTAGCCATTATAAACAATATTGCAAAGAACCTCCATATATAGCTTCATCTTTGAATATATGAACAATACCTTTCTTAGGAGAACCTCTTTAAATTAGGGTTTGTATATCAGGCAGTATACACTTAATATTTTAATATCTATTGCCAAATTGCCCTCAAGACATATTGCATTGTTTATAGAGTCCCCACCAGTATCTAAGGTTTCCCATTTTCTCATATATTTAAGAATACTGAGAGGTTTAATAGTACAGAAAAAAGACCAATCATTGGCAAGTGAAAGAATGCAATTCTTAAAATTTGTCATTCATATGAATTCTAATGAGATAAGCTATTTTAACATCTTTATTGGCATATTGTATTCATGTTTTTTTCTAAAATGAAATAAAATATTTTAAAAATATTATTTATTATTTTTAGAGAGAGGGGAAAGGAGACAGGCAGAGAGGGAGAGAGACATCAATGTATGGTTGCGTTTCACCTGCCTCCAGCTACAGACCTGGCTGGAGACCTGGCTTGCAACCTGGTTATATGCCCTGGCTGGGGAATTGAACCAGCAACCTTTGGGTTCATAGGCTGGTATGTATTTATGTTTTTTTAAAAATACCTTATTTGTTATTTTTAGAGAGAGGGGAAAGGAGGGAGGCAGAGGTGAAGAGAAACATCAATGTATGGTTGCCTTTCACCTGCCCCCAGCTAAGGACCTGGTTTGCAACCTCGTTATGTGCCCAGGCTGGGAATCAAACTAGCAACCTTTGGGTTCTCAGGCCAGTGCCTTATCCACTGTGCCACCAGCTAGGGCTTACAAGTACAAAATTTGACTGTGTTTTAAAGGTTATTAAAATTAGTTTACTTCAGTTATTCACTAAGGTGTAGCCTTTTTTCCTCTTGAATCCATCTGTAAGTTTTCTTTCCAGTCAGCCTAGTTTTAAGACTAATGTGCTAGTGATGGAGGACTCAAACATTGGAAAAATTTAGTTTCAGGTAACAGCTAATAAGCTTAGTAATCAATGTATGTTAAAAAAAAAAGCTATTGTTTCAGGAACTGGAGATATGACACGCCACACCTTGACTTCAGGAGACCATAAGAAGTTCTGCCTTTGTGCCTCAGAAGGGCTGTAAGCAATCAAGGTGGTATCTGAGTTATTATAATACTCCAGGGTGAGATGACCACCACCCAGGACATAAAGACTACTGCCCAGAAGACAGATGGAAGAATGCTTCAGCTTTTATCTGATTAACTTTTTCCCCAAATTCCAAACCCCTTACCTACACCTTTCTTATCCTTATAAAAGGGTCAGTTTATAATGGAATTTAAGACAGTCTGTTAGGGTACAAACCTGCTGTTTTCTCAGATCATTGGCCATCTGAATAAAGTGCCCATAAAGATTCAATCCCTATCTCTGTTTATTGGGCCTGGTAGATGACAGACTGCATGCATGAACACTGTTTTTTCTAGTTTTCACTAGTAGATGGAGTGAAAATTAGCTAACTCTTCCTAATCAAACTTGCATCATAATTCAAATTTTAAGAAAATTAAGAAGGAAATGACTGTTTTAAGTTAAATTTAGTATAATGGTGATAATTTTACTTACTTAGTTTTGAGTACTATGTAATTACCAGGAAATGATTTCTGTGAAAGTGCTGAGTAATCATGAGCAGTTAATTGCTTTATAAATTCACAAGTGACAGAAATTATTTCTTTTAATAAAAATAAAAAAATGGAGGATGTATAATGGACCATAAAAAGAGGCTAATAAGAGCTAGGGCACAATTGCAATTTATTCTTCCAAATTGATTATAATAGTTTTATTTCTAAGAAAATGGCTGGCAAGTTGGGCTTATGGCAGATCAATTACAGACACACACTGATTTCAGTGAAGATTTTATAGACAGTATCATCACTTGAATGTGTGACAGTATACTATGGTATTAATTTCATATTGAAGGGCAACTGACAGTGAGTTTCTGTATGTAATGCAGTCTTTGGGTTTGGATTTCAGGGTGTTCACTGGCTGCCTTTTTTCTGTCTGATTCTGTTTACAAGGAGGTCTGTGCTTAATATTTGTATCAATCAATTATTCTATATATTTTAGTTTTTGTGCTATTAATGCAGGTTCCATATTTTACCCACATTGCTTTTACAATACATGTTTAACTTTCTGGACATTTTCTCTTAAGTCTAAAAACTTGATAAGGATCAAGAACATATATACTCTGCTCAACTATAGCACTGTTTTGTTATGCCTTCTAAAGTAACACTAGGCTATTTTCTGGCTTTTTTAAACTTTATTTTTAATTTTTTTCACATCTGAAATTTGTATTTATTTTTGTTTTATCTTATTTGTTTTTTTCTTTTTTAATGTAATTTTATTGTTGTTGTATTACATCCATCCCCCTTTTACACCCCTCTGTCCCCTTCCCCACCCACCCACTCCCCCCACCAAAGTCAATCCTACTTGTTGTCCATGTCCATGGTTATTCTATATCATTTGTTTTTCATTTATTTTATTTTATTGTTTTTCAATTACAGTTGTTCCAATTTTCCCTCCATTTCTCTCCCTTGCTCTCACCCACAGTGAATCCCCACCCTGTTGTTCATGCCCATGGGTCATTTATACTTGTTTTTTGATTAGATCTTTCCCCTTTTTTCCTCCATTATCCCCCTCCCTTCTCCCCTGTGGCCTCTGTCAGTTCCCTTATATCCATGCCACTGGTTCTATTTTGCTTGTTTTATTTTTAAAGATTTATTTTTTATTTTGAATATTTTTTTATTCATTATTTTTCAAGAGAGAGGAAAGGAGAGAGGCAGAGAGGGAGAGAGACACCACTGCTTGCCTGCCCCCCACCTGCCTCCAGCCATGGACCTGGCTGGAGACCCAGTCCACAACCTGGCCATGTGTCTTGGCTGGGAACTATACCAGCGACCCCTGGGTTTGCAGGCTGGCACCAGCCAGGGCTAAAGATTTAATTTTAGACAGAGGAGAAGGGAGGGAGAAAGAAAAGGAGAGAAACCTCAATGTTTGGTTGCCTCTTGGGTGCCTACAACTGGAGACCTGGCCCACACCCCAGGCATATGTGCTGACTGGAAATAGAACTGGTGACCTTTGGTTCATAGGTCAGCACTCAATCTACTGAGCCACACCAGCCAGGGCTTGTGTGTTTTGTTCATTAGGTTCCATTTATAGGTGAGCTCATATGGTATTTGTCTTTCACTGCCTGGCTTATTTCACTTAGCATAATACTCTCAAGTTCCATCTGTGCTCTTGTGAAGGGTAGGAATTCCTTTTTTCTTTCTGCTATGTAGTATTCCATTGTGTAAATGTACTAGTTTTTTGACCCACTCATTTACTGATGGGCACTTAGGCTATTTCTATCACTTAACGGTAATATTTATGTTCAACAAATGAAAGAATGAGTAGTAAGTGGTAATCTCAAATTTTTCTTAGAGCTCACTAGTAACTGAATATACATATATATTATATATATGTAGACTATATATTATATATATAGTCACTATTCAAATGGAAGAAGGCAAAGATTTTAAAGCTGTTGATTTTAGTTCAAACAGTCACTATTATCTGCTAGCTTCATACCTAAAGCATGTGTAATCAATTAGGATTGATTTAGCTTCAGCGACAGAAACCAATTTTAAAAATAGTTTAGGTAAAAAGGGAATTGTTGCTTTATTTATTTAAGAAATCCAAAGGTATGATTGGCTTCAGCATAAGTGTGATCTAGAAGTTCAAATGAGGAAGTCCTCTCTGGTCCTCCCTCTACTTTCCAAGGCCTTATTCTAATCTAGTGACTGTGCCCACTTTGGATGACTTCTGTGTTTAGCTGATGTTCTTCGTGAGGTTCCTGGTTCTAATTCTCTAGGCTGATAACCTCAGAATTATCAGTTTCAGTGGAAGAGTTCTCATTGCAAAAAGTTCCATAAAATATCCTGGAATTGAGCCTCATTGGGCCAAATGCCCAATTCTAAACCAATCTCCAAGACTAGAGGGATGGAATATGCCAGTTAGTCAAGTCTGGGTCACATGAACACATCTAGAGTGAGGGTTGAGTAGTGTCAGTCTACCAGAAATGTATGGACAGAGACTGGGTAATAGTGGTCTTCCATAGGATAATACAAGTATTATTGTCAGAAGAAGAATAGGCCCAGATCAGGCAGAAACAGAAAATGTCAACTATAATAAATACACTTCTTAGTACAAAAGTTATAGCAAGTGTTCAGAATATTTGTAAATGAATGATCTTTGGGAGCCTCAGTCTTAAAAAAAACTATGATAATCTATTTATACTGATTTTGAAAGACTGTGAAGATTAAATGGGATGATGTCTAAAATGCTAAGCACAGTTCCTTAGGCATTGTTCTTAGTGTTATATGTTTCTTACATCAGCTTGGATTTAGAAAAATGTTTTCATTATTTTCAAAATCATTTAGCTTTAGTCACTAAATATTTTTACATAATTTCCCAGTAATTGTTTTACAATTGAGAAAATAGAAGATCCAAGAATTGAGGTAATTTTCCTAGAAGAACAAAAATATTAAATTGTGGAGCTGGGACTCAAAACAGTTTTTCATTGTCCAATTCTCTTTCCAAACATTCCACCAAGGATGGCTACCTGTGGAGCAGTATGTATGTATGTGTGTGACATTACATATTTTTTCAGCTTCACTGAAGTATAATTGACAAAAAATGTTGCATTAATCTATGTATCTGTTTGTATGCTGTACTATTTGTCATTCTAGTGGAGCATGGATATAAGGATTAAAAGAAAAAGTAGGTTCCATTGACTCTTATCACCAGATCTACCAACCAACCAGAATCTGCACTGCTATTCTCTGCCTTTCTGCAAGGTAGACTAGATGAACTCCAAGTGCTATTAATAATGCTAACCTCCCCAACCAATTTCACACTAGATCCTAAACCTTTTTATCTTGTCAAAAACATTACTTCAGTAGGCCTCTCTCCTCTCTTCTGCATTATCAATTTTTCTTTTTACTTGCTTATTCCTATCAGCATGCAAATAAGATTTTCTTCCATCTTAAAAGAAACCCGTCTTTTGAATGTCCTCTCCAGTCTTCCACCACTTCCAACCAATTTGTCTGTTCTTTACTTTAAAACTACTTAAAGATATCTATCTACACTTGGTCTCTAAATTTAAGAATGAATTCTCAACCCTCATTATTTCAGTAGGAACAGTGTATCATTCTTGATACACTTTTGATCACTTGGTTCTAGGAAATCACATTCTGTTCTTTTTCCCTACTACCTCATTGGTCATCCATCTGTCTCATTTGCTTATCTTATCCATTGTCTTCTTCCTGACCTTTTCTTAATCTAGGAGTGCCCTGGGGTTTAGCCCTGTGTCTTCTTCTTCATACCCATTTCCTCTTGATCTCATTTAGCCTCACAGCTTCAACTACAATTTATATTCCAAGAACACAATCATTTCCTTATTTAGCACAGACCTCTGTCCTAAACTGCAGACTTTTATATTGAACTGCTTATCAAATGCTTCTACTTTGATATCTAATAGACATCTCAGATTTAACATGTATAAAACTGAACTCCTTATACTTCCAATGTCTTTGTCTTCTCAGTAAATGACAAGTCCATCTACTCAATTATTTAGGTGAATAACTTACAGACATTCCCAACTCTCTTCTTTCTTTAGCTGACCACAGTCAATCCTTCAGGAACTCTTTTGGTATTACCTTCAAAATATTGAGTATAACCAGAATTCAACCACTCATTGCCCTCTCTACTGCTATCATTGTTGCCTGATCCACCATCATATTTTACCTGGATTATTTCAATAGCCTTCTGTCTGGTCCTTCTGTTTCCATTCTTATCACCCTACAATCTATTTTCAATACAACAGCCAGAGTATCCTATTAAAATGTGAGTTAGGTGGTTTCACTCTTATATTTAAAACCCTGTGTACATCACCTTCTCCCTGTGTAAAAAGTAAGGTGTTTGCAATGGACCTACAAGGCACCACTTGATAGGCTCCCATCTGCCTTTCTGAATTCCTGTAACACTCTTCCCCTCATTATTCATTCTTTTTCAGGTACATTAACTGCACTGCTTTGCCTTGAACACTCCAGCCATGCTAACCTCTGTACTTGTTTACTGTTCCTTTTTCCAGAATATTGTTTCACAAATATCTCATTGAGGCCTACCTACCATGTTCACCTGAGTTTATGACTGTAACTCATCCCCTCCCCACACTTTACCCCCATTACCTGCATTTTATTTTTTCATGTTATTTTTATCACCTTGTAAGGTACCATATAATTTATCTGCATAATGTTTTTTATTGTCTGTTTCTCTTAAACAGAATACATGTTCCTACTGGCAGGAAATTTTATTTGTTTTGTTCCGTGCTATACCCCCAGCACCTAGAAGGGTTCCTGGGACATAGTAGGCACTCAATAAATACTAGATGAATGAATGAATATACAAAGGTCAATCAAAATAAACTGAAGTGTTTAACAGAGTCTTTTTTTGTGGTAAGCACACAACAAATAGTTTTCTTTCTTTTAAAAACCTACTAGTCAGCATCTCTATAAATATCAATCCATATTGTACCAATTGGTAACAAGGTGTTGTAATAAATAGTATTAACATAGTATGCTTACAGTAAGGTGAAACTCTTTAGAGCAGGTTGCAAAAATCTCAGTTCTTTTACGAATCTTTTATATGTTGTTGGTTGGCCTTGTTCTATGATCTTTTCTTCCTGTTAATGCTTTGGTTTCCCTATATTTCTCTTGGGCATGGTTAATCCTGGAGGCAAGAATCTTTAGAGATAGTCCTGTTTTTTTGCTGACAGCTACCAGCTCAAAATAGAACTGGAGAAGGTAAAAGTCTGCTTTTCATCCCCTCATTATCATCTTAGTGGTTTCTTTACCCCTTTGTTAGTACTGGGGACAGGGAAGTGAACCCACAACTTCATTTACATTTCTAATTTCTTTCCATGAATAACAAGGATATTAAAAGTTCTCTGATAAATAATAGGGCATAAATTTGGCCCTGGGTTATTCTTGTTTGAAGAACCTCTTAGGCTAAAATGACTGTTCTAAAGTAATATTCTTTCTCTTAAGATAACATAGGAGGATTCTTTTTCAGTTTCTGGAGGGTCTCTGGTTCTGAGCCAAATGAAATCCTCAGGGTTGTCAAGATGCCAAGGTTTGCCCTAAAAATATCCCAGTCTCATGGGAATGCTTAGTCTCTGAGTTAAAAGGGATAGCAGGGACTGTCAAGTTCACTTCAAAAGGACATTTTAAAAGAAATCTCATGGTTTTTGGCTTTAATTCCTTAAAGTGTTATGAAAATGCAAATCAAGGTAAGCCCAATGTTTTAGTAGTAATGTACTCATATATGTTTCATGTATAAGGTAATGGAAGTATTAGGGTGAGTAAGCATCTCATCAGAGTAAGCACGCTTCAGTGTGTAGTGCCTAACCTGATGATCAGCTAAGGCAGGAGTGAGAACTACCTCTATAGAATAATGTTGAACAGTGCACAAAGGTAAAATTTCTGTTCTGTTATATTTATTTATTTAATAATCACCAAAGATTTTTTATTGATGAGAGAGAGAGAGAGAGACAAAGAGAAGCATTGATGTGAGATACATCAAATTTCTATTCTGTTTAAAAGCCACAAATATTAACCATCATACCAAGTAGAAGTCTAGAAGGTTTAGGGATGGACATAAGGCCTATAACTGCTATAACAGAAGATAATAACAAGTAATATTAACACTAGGTCTGTGGACACTTGGACTTTTTGCTGTGTTCCTGTTTATTGGGATACATAAATTAAAGATCTACTTGCTTTGAGATCATAGCAAATTGCATTGCTTGCACTGCTAATTAATTACTTCAGGAAATCCATAGTCTTTTTACTTGAATCAAAATGTTCAATCTCCCTGGAAGAGCTTGGCAAAAACTGCTGTTTTCCTCAGGAGGAATGTAATTTTCTATTTATTTCCCAAACCTAAAACCTGAACTCCATTTTCTTCCGGGTGACTTCATTCCAGGTATCACTTATGTTTATGCTCTGGATGAGCCATGTTTACATTACAAACAGAATTTTTCTAATTCTGTTCAGGATTATGAAGCAGGTAATTAGGACAAGTTTTCTATGTTGTGAGAATTTAGGGAATTTGGATGGAAATGAAAAAATATATTTTAAATATTATATATACAAAATGCATTCTATACATTCTATTATGCATATATATTCTCTTCTGTGATTAATTTATATTTATTTTGTGATTGCCAGTCATGGCAATAGATTTCTTCTAGTATGATGACTGTTTGCTAAGATCTCATGCTGCTTCACTTGGTATCAAGTACGCTGCAGTAAGGGAATCTATAAAATAATCTACAGTTTCTTCCTCTAATATGTCATAAAATTATATCCAGTGATAGGCATGAGGAGAGTTATAGAAATAATATCACAAAAAGGAGCAGTACATAGTATATGGAGTAGTTGATACATAGGAAGCCTTCGATAAGTGATTATTTAATAAATGAATGAAATAATGTGGCTAAATCAAGCACTTACTGAGTTCCTAGTAGTGATTTTGATTATGTAGCTTTTTCTTTATTTTCCAGGAAGAAACTATACATTGAGGCCTTTTTGCTTGGGTTCAAAAAACAAGCCCAGCCTGGCTGGTGGCACAGTGGATAAGGCACCATCCTGTGAACCCAAAGTTTAATTCTGAGCCAGGGCACATAACCAGGTTGCAAGCCACATCTCCAGGCAGATCTGTAGCTGGAGGCAGGTAGAAGGCAACCATATGTGGATGTCTCTCTCCCTCTCTGCCTCTTTCTCTTCCCCTCTCTCTATAAATCATAAATAAAATCTTTTAAAAGATTTTTAAAAATTTAAAAAACAAAACAAACAAACAAACAAAAAAAAAAACAAGCTCATAATAAGGCTTAACAACAATTATAAAACAAACAGGGGCTAGCCAAGATGGAGGCATAGGTAGACATACTGCATCTTCCTCACAACTAGAAGAAATTTATATCTGCCTCAAAGCTAAATAAAAACAATGCAGAAATTTCAGAAAATAGAACTATATGGAAGTGCAACAAACAAAGAAGTAAAGACATACTCAGCCCAACAGGTAGGAGGGGCATAGCTGAGGCCACATTGAGAAGTGCAGTTGTACATTGAAACCTGAGAAATGATCTTGGGGCCAGACTGTGCAGCCCATGGTTCCAGTGCCAGGAAATACAGAGCCAGCATCTGCAGTGGCAGCTCCTGGACTGGGGCAGAGGCAGAAAGCTCAGTCATACATTTAAACCTGGGAAGTGATCCCAGAGCCAGACTGCTCAGCCCACAGTTTCAGGGCCAGGAAAAATAAAGCCATATTACTTCTGTGAAAACCAGTGGAGGTTGGGGTGGAAGAAGAAACTGCTGGTCTTAATGGGGCAAGCAGCATTGTTCCCTTTCAGACCCCTCATCCACATACAGCACCACAACATGGTGAAATGGGTGGCCGGGCACTGACCAATTCCTAAGACTTCACCCCTTGCAATGTAACAAGTGCAATTGAACTACCTAAGATGCAGAAGCAAACATAGAAAGCTGTCAGGCTTAGGAGACAGAGAAGTATGGCCTAAAAGAGAGAGCAGATCAAGCTGCCAGTGGGAGAACTGAGCAACAAAGACATAGCCAATCTAACAGATGCAAAATTCAAAATGCTGGTGATAAAGATGCTCACAGACTTGACAGGTATGCTTAAAAACAACAAACATAGAAGGAAGAAGTGAAGACTAGACTTCCTATTAATTTTGAAAAACTATGTTTCTAAGGTTATGATTTAACATCATTGTTTCAGATATAAAGTATTAAATTCTGAAAGCAACCATCATTTTGAAGGAATATGATGTTAGAGCAACCATAATTTCTGCACTGCGTGCAGGGCAAACCGCTAAGGAAATTGTGGACTTCAATAACATCCCTTTATGTACAGTTTACAACATGAAGAAGGTGTATGATGCTGATCCTGATGTTGCCACACCAACAAGGAAAATGCATAAGGTCCACAAGGATCACACAAGTTCAAATACTGTACATAGAATCCAGGAGATCATCAATGAAGATCCAGGAAAGTCAATGTGCTCCATAGCAAGAGAACTGTAGATGTCGGATGCAATGGTTCATAAGATTATTACTGAAGATATCACATACAGATCATATGTTCTTAGAAGAGGCCAGTGTATGCCACAGCAGACAAAGGAAAGGTGCTTTGAAAAAGCAAGGAAGCTGCTAACAAAACTGAAAAATCCCAAATTAAAAAACCCTCTGATTTTCTTCTCTGATGAATTCTTAGCAGAACCAAATAGTCAACAGAAGAAACAACAGGTGGCTCTGTGAGAATCTTAATGAAGCCCCAGTTGTCATGAAAATGAAATTTTCTGGCACAATAATGGTGCTAGGTGTTGTCAGCAATGAAGGAGATATCATGACCCCACATTTATTTCCACAAGGTTTGAAGGTGACATTGACGTTTTGAAGTTGTACCATGGATGAAGCCAGTTGCAAATGGATGTCATTTCATCTTCCAACAAGATGGTGCACCAGCACATGACACCAAAAAGGTGCAAGAATTTCTCAGTATCAATGTTTATGAATTCTGATCAAAGGAAATTTGGCTGCCTTGTTCACCAGATGCAAATCCTTTAGAATATTATGTATGCAGTGTTTGTGAGAGAAGTTAATAAGCAACCTCATTGCAATAAAGAGGCTGTTAAAGCTAAGATCAAAAACATGATGATGTCCATGGATAAAGAAAAGTTAATTAAGGCATGCTCAAGCTTTCAAACTTGAATCGAGTATATTATTGCAGCAAATGGAGACTTTTTTAACAATTAAAAAATGACTATGTGTATGTATTTACATATAAGAATAAATTTATTTCAAAATATAACACTTAGGTGGTATGTTGATTATTTTTTTTTTTTTTTTTT